>OZ019970.1:6836001-6936718 GCA_963970395.1 Ephialtes manifestator
CCGGCATATACTATGAAGAAATTGGAAACCTGGCTGAAGCAAAAGCGACGTGGAGGCTCGCAATTAAAATGGACTTCTCGACGATCATAAGGAGAGAGAAGGAGATAAAAGAACATGGTCACGTGTTGCAAGAAATGTGTAGGGAACTCGGCAAGGCCCCGACAGATGACACCTGTCAAGCGATAGGCCAAAAAATTCAAGTCGTCACGGGAAAAATCGACGATGGTATGGGAACCATTTATGACCTCATCAGGTCAAAGCCATTACGAAGACGACGGGGTCTAATCAACGGGATGGGGTCAATCAGTAAATCGATCACCGGAAATATGGATGCAGCTGACGCGGAACAAATACATCGGGAGATAGCAACTATTCAGTCGAACCAGAATTTGTTAAAGAATGGAATAAAGGGTCAGTTACAGGTCGTCACCTCGGCATTGCGGATTTTCAACGAAACTTCTTACAAGATTCAGAGGAATGAGGAAGTATTGGAAGGAATGCTGACCCACGTGCGAAAGGGACTGTCTGATAGACAGGACCAGTTGGAGAAGCGTGTGGTACTCGAGCAAGGGGTACACATGCTGAATGTGGTAGCTGAGGCGGTATTAGAAGACGTAAGGGAGTTAGTGTTGCTACTTGCCGAGGTATCGGTGGGTAGGATAACCGCAGCCGTGTTGTCGCCCGGTAAGCTGGTGGAGTACCTCACGGACGCACTACCACACTTACCGGCTGGCACCGGGTTCCCTGTACCTGTGATACGCAGCGAGGTGAGCACACTCATACAGCTCACCGACGCACGTGCCTACAGCGACGGGACAGCGGCCATGCTGTTATTGGATATCCCGCTGATAAGCTCGCAGCGGTATACTGTCAACCGGGTATATCCCGTGCCTGTGAGGGGCATAAACAACACATACTACTACATGGATACCACCGAGGACTTGGTAGTAGTCGATCAAGTGAGTCGGAATTACTTGCGGATTTCCACAATGGATTTGGAAAATTGTAAAAAATACGCGAAAAATTTCCTTTGCGCACCAATGCATCCAGCAATACCGATCAACGAAAATGCGCCATGTGAAGTGCTGACCTTCGTAAAAATCGATACTGCCAATGGACTACAATGCCCTAAGAGGGCCTTATCACTCGCCAGCACCCTAATCGTGCCAATGGAGCAGCAGGGAAGATGGATGTACGTCTCACCAGTGGAAGATTTAATCACGATTGCGTGCAAAAACGAACCAGCAAAACGTGAAACATTAAAAAACTCGGGAATTCTGGCTCTGGATGGTTCATGCGAGGCAACCGCCCAGGACTTTAGGGTTCAAACCCTCGCGATGGTGACAGTGACGCGTTATGAAAATTTCTTGCCGCCGTACAATCTCACATTGTCCGAGGTTGACAGGAAATTCCATACGCGAGTAGAAAATAAAAGTGAAAATGCGCGAGTGATGAATGTATTGCGAAGTCCCGGGGAGTTGAAAACCCTCGGGGAGCGTGTGGGGAAAATAAGTACGGACATTGATAGAGACTATAAGAATCAGAGTAATCAAAATATACACAACGTGTTAATGTATTGTTTGGGGGCAATAGCACCGATAGCCTTGGCCTGCTACCCGGTTTATAAACTGTGTCAGTGGTTGAAACGTAACCCGACACCGGCAAGGCCGGCAGAGGCGTCGATTCGTGAGGAGTCACCGGCCGGGGAAGACCTAGTACCAGCGCCCGAGCGTGCTGATAGCCACCGGGCAGAGTTACAGCGTGTATGTTCGGGTAGAGATAGGGGCCGGGGGCACAAATTCTCTTATCAGGCCAGGGCTTGGCGCGTGGATAAATAGAATTAAGGGAAATATTTGTAAACCGAGTTCAACTGGAGAAAATTTCTTTTATTACATTCAAAAAATTTTCTTTTAAGGGGGGAGGGATGTTGCGCCTCGAATTTAATTAGTGTATTTCGAAATTCGGTGGAAATAACTCCAGTAGTTATTTCCACACGCATAGTCGACATCATGCTGACGAGAGGCGACGCAATATCGACCGATCAATCGTTCGATATTGTGAAATTGCAAACGCAGCAATTTTCGGCGAATTGCAGGTAACAACTGCAATTCACCGACAGTCTTTGAAGAAGAGTCGAAGCTAACGGTTGAGCTCGGGGAAAGACTCATGTACATTATCATTTACCCTTGTGAAATTAACTTGTTTGAATAAATCGAATTGTTGTTATTGGTACGCGCGAGTTTTCACTCCTTGTGCGGTAAACGATCCCTAAAATAAAAGATCCTAGAGAACCGATCACGGCGACCTGATCACTCGTCGAGTTTCGGGCACAACATACTTTTTTACGGCAAGAACAAAGCTGGTTCTGTCAGTTGGTAAAATACATCTTCAATATATTAATTGTACCCCAAAATGCAATTGTAGATTACAAAACGACAATTTGGTTGGATATAAAAAACTCAGTTCAAGTGACTATCGAGTTAGACACAGCAGTTATAGCGTCGTTCACAATCTGATACGTGTCAAGCAATACACTCAGTGTGCGGGCGCTGCGATGGACGACCCCGTTAGGGGGGATAGCACATTAGGAGGTTCATTCTCACTGGTTTTTTATGATTTTTTTGGCTGGGAAGTAAGGTAAATGTCCCAGTAGCCGTACACGTCCCAGTGGCCGCACAGGCCATGAGTGAAACGAAGACAGAAATACGGCTCTGCATGTCTGTGCAGAGACTGGGACCGCGCTCTTAGGTGTGCGACGACTGGGACGTTTACCTTAATTATTAGAATTTAATAAAATTTGGCCCTCATGTTATTCATATTTTGAACAACTTTTGTGAATATTTTGGAATAATTTCACGGGAAAATAACAGCGTTACGCACTGATGTCCATTGCAATTTTAATCCGAAATCATTAGGGTTTTTTTTAACATTAATAACTAAATTCCTAAGAATATAAACCTCAATGCAGGTGAAGATGACGAAAATAGAAAATTTGGCAGGCCTTGGACAAAAATTTAGCAGGCCTTTTTCTTTAATTTTCACTTTTTTTTACGAATAATGACAAAAAAAACCCTGAGAAACATGATATCATCCCATATGTTGGATAATCTACTTTGTAATTGCATAAAGAATATTACTGCCAATTTTGATAATGATCGGTTATTACTTTCTGCAGCAGAATGCCCGCAGGGGCGAAAACAACTGTTCTGAGTAAAACGCGTTTTGTTTGTACACGACGAGCGCACGTTTCTATTGTTACAAAATCTAGAAAAGTTCAAATTTCGCTTTGAAATTGGGACAGCGTATTCTTAGATAGTTAAGCAAACAATATATGCAATCAAAAATTTATATTTTTTTAAGTCATAATGTGCTATCCCCCCTTAAAGACCCTGTAAAAGAAATCGTCACTTGTGTTTACTTATTATAGATTTTACTACAATCAAACCACATTAAGAGAGGATACTGATGATTACTGATACATGGCCGATGACTTGACTATGGACTACCTTAGTAGAAAATATTTGACAAACCTATAGCTTGAACAATCAACAATTTAGCGGAATCGGCTAAAAATTTAAACGAGAGAATTGACGCTGAAACAGCGAATAGCAGCTGCAGCGATCTAGAGAAATCGCTGCAGCCGCAGTTTTAAGCAAAGATTGTATACTTTTTATCATTGGTTGTGCTGTCTGTATCAAATTTTTTCATTAAATTCTGCGGAATATAATAACCGCTGTTGGGTCGCTGGAATGGTACCAAATATTTTGACAGGTAAAAGGTCTTTTGCGCCCTTGTACACAAAGGGCAGGAAACCTGCTGTGGTCACACTGCCACCCGTAGCGTGGCGCGTGCCTACCCCTTCCACTTGAGGTTTCTCGTCTTTATGTAGATCATCGCGCCCGTGTGACAGGTAGCAGTTACAATTGTCTCCTTGCGCTCGGTGTGGTCACAGCAACCCTTGGCTTTGCAGATTCGGTGTTCCTTTGTTTTATTATTCTCGTGTGTTTTATATATATTATAATTTATCAATTTTTTATTATAGATTAGTGTAGCGCTATCATTTAAGTAGATATAACGTGTGTATTTTTATTATTATTTAACGTGTGTTTTTTCTTTACAATATTTCGTATATAGTGTGTTAGTATATTTTGTATTGTTCGCGTGTTTAGTTTATGTTATTTCGTGTGTTCGTGATATAACTTGTGCCTGTAAGGCCAACGCATGCTTGACTATGCCGCGAGTTCAACGGGCGTTAATTGAGAGAATAAAGGACGGCAGAACCTTCCAGAAAAATGGAACTTCTCGCGACGGCCGAACCATGTAAGTGTTAATATATATTTAATGTCTTATTCGTAAATCGCCTTGCAATTGTAAATTTAACGATTTTTATTTAGAAACAAAGAAACAAGCACGAGAGCGGCGCATCCTTTTGTTTGTTTCTCTCTTACTTCCAGGGCAGCCCGGGTTTTCCCGGCCACCATTGAAATACATAGCGAGAAAGGCGTGAGTGTGAGAGAGAAAAACACCTTTGCCGTCGTTTCTCTCTCGCTCTCAAGGCGGCGGTGCTTTCCCGCCCGCCAGCGGAACACACAGTGACAAACCAGTGCGTGCGAGACAGAAAGATGCTTTTTCGGTCGCTTCTCTCTCGCTCTCAGGGCGCCGATGCTTTTCCGCCCGCCAATGGATCACACAGCGAGAAAGCAGTGAGAGCAAGAGAGAAGACGCATTTTCAATGGTTTTTCTCACGCTCTCACGGCACCGGTGCTTTTCCGCCCGTCATGCTGAAGAAAATCGATCTTATTTTATTTTTAAAGATTTCGCATTATTTAAACTGACAATCTTTCATTATTCACTCCCTGTAGTACAGAAATAGTTTTATATTGCTTTTGACTTATCAAATATGTTGAGTCGATGGAATCAATGCTAAATTTCTTTTGTCGGTGAGGAAAAACTTTCATCTGTCATTCTCCGCAGCCCAGAGGGACCTTCCCATTGCTTTTGTCTTGGCAAATATCTTCACTCGACAGGCTAAATATATAAGTAGTGCTGTCACCGACAGCAGTGGACGCGCGGTCGGTGTGTGGCTTCGGCGGTCCCCAGAGTTAAGCAGCATTATTTGCGGTCATAACTTGAATGGGTGACCGCTTAGCCTTGCACCGGTTTGCGCGCCAACTGCTGAGCGGGAGGCAGTTTTTCTGAGTTTCTAATGTATTCTCATACAGTAGAAACTCAGTAAAAATAAAGCCGACAGTATCGGCCAGGTTTTCCGCAGTTTCCCTGTGCCCTCGTGCAAATGCGATACAGTAGTGCATTAGTATGAGTGGCTGCGGACAACACTCTAGTGGGGTCTCTATGAAAGAACGGGGAAAAGGGGAGAGGGGAAACGTAAAAGCCTGAAGAAGGCATACGGAAGAAACCAAAAATAAAAAAATAAAAAAAATATAAGTAGTGCTGTCTTAATGATTAAAATCTCTCATTATTCACAACCTGCAGTACAGAAATAGTTTTATATTGCTATTGACTTGACAAATATATGAAGTCGATCGACTGAATACTAAATTTCTTTTGTCGGTGAGGAAAAACTTTCATCTGTCATTCTCCGTAGCCCAGAGGGACCTTCCCATTGCTTTTGTTTTGGCAAATATCTTCACTCGACAGACTGAATACATAAGTGGTGTTGTCTTAAAGACTCAAATCTTTCATTATTGACTCCCTGCAGTACAATAATAGTTTTACATTGCTTTTGACTTGTCGAATATGTTGAGTCGATGGACTGAATGCTAAATTCGTTTTGTGTCGGTAGCGAAAAATTTCCATTTTTCATTCCCCGCAACCCAGAGGGAACTTTTCATTGCTTTCTCTTGGTAAATATGTTCAGTTGCTAAAATATTTAAGTTGTGCTTTGTCATTGACTGGAATCTCTCATTTTTGAGATTCTGCACTACAGAAAAACCTTTTTATTACTTTTTATTTGAGAAATATATTAAATCGATGGACTAAATATTACATTTTTTGTAAAATGTAGATTATTCCCGTAAATTTACATGAGTCCGTGGGCCTGCGTTCTTTTCCATTATCTTTTTCTGACGCACACTACGAGAATGTAATTCAGAATGCCGTTGTGAACTATCATTATGCAGTTGTGATTAGCTACATTTCGGCCAACTCCGTCTTCAGAAGTAGGTTTTAAAAAATAAAAATGTTTTGTAATGAGTGAAATAAAAATGTTTTGGAATAAAAATGTGCTCCGACAGTTTTTATTCCACACTCTGTACAAAGCAATAAAAACGAACATGAGTTTGGCTTCAATAAAGAAAAATATATGACGAAAACAACAGTTAATGACATTTAATAATAATAAGTCAGCTCTCCTGGTGAAAATATGTCCCTGAAAATGTCTGATAAATTCTCTGACAATCTCTAAAAATTGCTCTGATAATAAACCTATGAATTTGTCTGACTTTTCGTACTTTTCAGAGGAAGTCGGAGTTTTCTCTGAAAATAAATATTCCTGATTGTTTTGAAAATCTTTGATGTCCATCACAAATCCTCTGAAAAACTATTAACTTCGTTGATCCCGGTTTTATCCCGGTTTCTCTTTTATATTAATATAAAAATTCTCTGAATTCTCTTGAATTTCTCTAAACTCACGTTATCCGGGAGAAGCAGAGTTTCTCAGGTAATATATCGTATTTTCTCTAATAAAGTCTACTCCAATTTTCTGTGAACATACTTTGTTTTAATAAAACAGAGTTTGCTACACATTTTTAGAAAACTGATTTTTTTCTGATAAATTCTAACTGCTGGAGTTTGACGGGAAAAGTTGCAGAGATTTTTAGTAAATATCGAAGAAACTTTGAACAAATTCAAAGAAAATCTCTAAAACTCACTGATACGGTTTGGATAGAGTTTTTTGGACAAATTGTGAAAGAAACATTTTCACCAGGGTCCTTCGAAAAAAATTAAAATAAACTTAAACGCCTCAATATTCACGCAATTTGTCATTGAGTGCGAAGACTGGAATTTAGGGGTATCGAGAACGTATTTTTGATCTATTAAACTTGTTCATTTTTTTTGTACAAACACGGTAGTCAATCCCTGTCGAGTCATACTGACATAAGAAGAGATATTAAAAAGGTTAAATGGTTGCAGGTTTGTTTAATCCACGCCTACTCATACAAGCGTTGACGTGACTATTTGATAGAAACACCCAAGCATTACTGTAGTGACAGACAGCTCGAGTCAAAACAAACTGATTTTACTTTTGACAGTTTTCCGAAATTTCTCTTTCGCCGCAAGAATTACCGCTCGCTGTTCTTGTAAGTTTGCCGGTCGTCGTTGTAAGCAGTTAACAAAAGCTTAGTTAACGACGAAATTAACAGCATTCGGTCTATCACTGATGAAATCTCGAAATGACGAGGGTCGAGGAAGCAAAGAAAGAAAGCATGACAAGACATTACTGTACTCGATTTTTAAAAGTAAGCTTTCTCGGGTTGGAATTTTTCTAAATTGTTACCTCACGCATTTCGTACATCATGGTCGATAAGGAAGTCTTGATTCATAATATAAGTATATTAAAATATATCTGAGATCAAGTATAAATGATTCTTGTATCAATGAAATGAAATGAATAATGAAGTTATAAAGTTAATACCAAGTTATAAAAAATATTGGTATTTTTTATGAAATGCACTATAAAATACAACTTGATCGACGGAACTAAAAGAACAAAAATTAATGAAAAATAAAAACACTACATTTCATTTATTATAGCTTTTCTCGTTTACAATTTTTTTAAAAATTCTACACTGTTTAGATTGACGTAAAAACAATAGTTATAGACAATAAAATGATCGTTCCATGCAGGCTTTTGCCCGAGCGCTAGCACCCACCCTCCCTCCCCTCCACCCTAGCCACCCTCGTAAATAAAAATTGTTGTGTGCACGTTACTGTTATAAATTCCAAATTGTATACAATTGTAATGAACAGAAAAGAATTTGTGAGCCGTTTACAAATTCATAATACTAGTTTTGCAAAATCCTCCATTAAAAAATATACTTCTAAGCACTTTTGAACATTTCATATTGAATGTGTTCATGTTAGTTTTGTTACGCGAAAATCAGTGGTTGGGACGATTTATCTATTTCATGTAGCCATGCCGCTACCTGTCTTGAAAATTGTAAATAAATTGACAAATTTCCTTGCTTGACTGAAGGAATTTTTATTAGTCGACGAAGTAAAAAACAAAGTCAGCCAAGATTGTTTCGAGTTGAAACAATCTTTGGCTCGATTCGTAAGCAAGACAAAATATTTTCTTGCAAAACTTTTTTCTTTGTCGACGGATAAACGAAACCAGTGGGAATACATCATAACTCAGTCAACCTAACTGTCAATCGACCGAGGTGAAAAAAATTCCTTAGCTATTTGAAAATTCGGTTAATCGAGTGGAAATATTTTCTAGCTGACAAACTAAATCAGCTAGAAAATATTTTGGCATGGCAGACCCAACTGACAGTCGACTGAGAAAATCATTCACCTGAGTTGCGTGACAAAATTTATCGGTCGACTAGGAAAAAAATGTGCTAAGGTGTTCGACAGAATTTATTAATCGCCAAAGAAAAAAATAGCCAGTCAAAGAATATTTTGGCTCGGTTGTCCTAACTGTCAACCAACTGGGGAATTTTTTTTTTAGTCAACTGAAAGATAGGTCAACCCTACCAAAATATCTTCTGGCTGATTTAGTTTATATGACAGCTAGGTAATATTTTCACTCGGGTTCAGTTTGACGAATTGTTCGGCATCAGAACTAATTTTTCATGTATTAATCCAATCACAAATGCCAAAGTCTAGTGCACGATCTCTAAATATTTTTGTCGGAGCTCTCCTTTCATGGAGCTTAATATTAAAGCCCAAATTATATAGTTTTATGATTTCGCACAGAAAAAAACGTTTTTTGTAGGCATTTTATTCAATACATGCCACACAATTGGTGATTATAATAATTACATGATTCTATTTTTGTTTTATTTACCAGTTACTTCCGTTGCCAAAAACAACCGATATGTAAAGGGACGGCAAAATTAGTGAATGAGGTTCTGGAAGATTTAAACCCCCATTCTGAGTTCTGTGTGCCAGATCAGAACCTGAAGTTAATTGCTAGCTTCAAGCAAGCATTGAAAAATGCATTGGCACGACACTAGTACAGATTGAAAGATCTGTACGATTCGCTGGCAGCCGTGTAAGTTGGATTTCTTAATAACGGGTATTGAATTTGAATTGTTCGTATAAATAATTTTGCAGCTTTTAAAATGATTAAAAACTTTATACTCTTCAATTCTCTCCTGACATGCTTCTGTTTGATAATATAAAATTAAATTATAATCAAGAGTAAATCAACTTTCGATACTTTTTCGTGCAAGAATATCTCCGATCGGAGTGAAAACCAAAACAACTGCCGATTTGTATGTGCTCTAAAGTTCAGATCATTAGAAAGCTATACGTCACATTGTTTAAATAATTACTCAGTTACTACTTTTCTCAAAAATGTACAGAGTATTATGATGAATGTAATTGTTGTATGTAGCCATGCAGAAGCCGCGGATCAGGTGACGTTCCAGAGCATCCGCAGCTTTATGAAGCGGTGCAGGAGGCAACGATATCCTGCATGCCCGCGAAATGTTCAAGAATTCGTGGAACGACTGTCGGGTCCAGAGCAGGAGCGTAACCTGGAATACGACACTGGTCGGCTTAGCCTGCGAATGGTCACAGATGCCAATAATGCGCAGCATGCGCTGTTGTACGACGAAAATTTCGTGCAAGAAGAAATGGGTGACGTGTCCAAATTATTGATCGACGCAACATTTCGAGCGAGACCGCGCGTTCACGGGGCATACCAGCTCCTCTCCGTAATGGGCATAAAAATGAACCACGTAAGGAAATTCTTCATAAACATTGACTGTCATTAGGACATTCACTATACTTCACTAAACTAGTGGCAAACATTTATAATGATGTTACGACAATTCTAAATAATACATCGTTAAGGGAAAATTAGTAAGTTAGGATGCATATCTGTAAAGCTATGAGTCCTTACGGATAAAAACTTTCGTTTAAAAATAAACCAACACATGCAATTTTATTTATTATTCTTCGCCTCATTTCGTCTTTACTTGTGACAGGGATTCCCTTTCGTGTGGGTCATAATGACCAAGAAAACTGAGGTAGCGTACGAGGCAGTTCTGCGCCACATCAAAGACGTCGTCGTACCGGGAAATAATATTATTCTCGCTATGAGCGATTTTGAACGCGCATTGCGCAACGCCGTTACCACGGTAGTTACCAACGCGCACAGCACCGGCTGCAATACGCATTATGATCGGGTAAATGTCATTATATTACCCATTGTTATAATGATTCATAAGGGTACATTATTTTGACTGGTATATCAAAATTGACTATGAATTTAAAAAAAACACATTGAAAAAGAATTTTCTTTCAGGCAATTTTCCGCAAGGCTAAGGCTCTTGGGTTGGAGCGCTTGATCCAGACGAACGAAGAGGCAACCAAATTTTTCAATAAGGTCTTAGCCCTGGCGTACTTGCCGGCCGAGAAAATCGAGGGCCAGTTTCAAATTATGAAGAACCGGTTGCCAGCGGCGATCCAGAGGCGATTTGCCCAGTTTTCGGCCTACTACAGCCGTTACTGGTTGCAAACCGTAACACCGCAAGGCTTCAGCCTTTACGGGCTCGGCCGGCGAACGAACAATGTTATTGAGTCGTACCACAGTCGGCTGGGACACCGTATGGAAAATCGCCCTGGTCCTTGGGACTTTCTGTGTAAATATTGATTACGAGATTATAGCTCGAAACAATAGAAGTCACTCCAAAACGTCTCTATGAAATGTATCTATTTTTCAACAGGCAAACTGCTGAAATTGCAGTCTGACGTCCGGGCAGATATCCGTCGTTTGCGTAACAACGGGCAAATCAATCGGCATGCGCGGTACTCCACCGTCTTCAAACAAAATAAACTCGTGAGAGGTTAGCATCACTATACGGTATACATTTATGCACAACGGCCAACATTCAAATTCGAACAAGTATTTACTTTCAACTATCTCCATTTAAGTCGATTTGGTTGCAAATTGGTTGGATTGATTGGCTGGAGAGCGAGCGACGGGTCGTCACAGTGCACCACCTTTTTTTTTTACATTTATTGAAAATACATTTTTTTAATACAGAATATATGAACAATGATTATTATAAATTATGGGTATTATAGTTTATAACGGTTTTAACAATATGACTCCACTATGGCGACCCCCACTCCTATCCCCACTCCTACCCCCAGTCCTCGGTTCGCCAGAAACCGAGGTGTGGGTGAGAGAGTGGGGGGTTGGGTTGGAGAGCGAGCGACAGGTCGTCATAGTGCACCACCTTTTTTTTTTTTTTTTACATTTATTGAAAATACATTTTTTTTAAAATACAGTATATATGAACACTGATTATTATAAATTATGGGTATTATAGTTTATAACGGTTTTAACAATATGACTCAGATGATGGGTGAGCAACTCCGCGATGATTCTTGTTTTAGATTTAGTCGATAGTTCGTAGGAGGGCCTCTGCGCTTTTAGTCTCTGTCGTGCGTAGTCTTGAATCTTTTGACGTTTTCTGCGTATAACGCGTTGCACAGAGCTCACAGTGAAAAGCGTGGAAAATGATGTAATAGCACTGACGAGAATAGTCTTACACATTTCTGCATCACCGCGGATTTGCGAAAGCCATGACATGTAATTGTTTATGCAGTTCTGTAATATTGTCAGTTTTGTAAAGTCCTCTCGCGTAAAGCGATAGAAGGGTGCGAAACGTTGCACAGAATCTCCACTACTACTACCACTTTGTGCACTTTGAATAATCACTGCAGGTTGATTATTATACACCTCGTGCTCTAGTAGAAAATCATGTTCAACTATTGCAGTATATATTTCCGCAGAACTGTCATCGTTGAGTGCGTCCACGATGTCTTCTTCTTCTTTCTCACTTAGGCACGCCGCGATAGTAGCAAAATGTTTTTGAAGATTTTCGCAAGCGGAGCGATCCAAAGATATGTAGCCGGTAATGTTGCATGTCAACTTGATCACGGGTATAAGGGACCCATTACCACGAATATCTAGACCAAGTCGAGCAGTTCTCGTTGAAGATACGTTCAAGTCAAGTATAGTAGACAGCAGCAAATGCTGTTGCTGCTGCTGTGTGTTAGCAGCTTGAACGGGAATCATTGATGCGCTGTTGTGAATTATCAGAAGATGCGAGACCGCTGTTGTATCCACGCTGAACTCCGATCGAGTGAGAGGAGTTTATATTCACGCTTCTTTAAACTCCAAATGATTGTACTTTGTGCCGTAGTAGAACATACGTAACTTTTGTTCACTAGCAGAGGCAATCATCTGTTGAAATAGAGCGGCGTTCTCCTCGAATGCCGTCATGAATCTTGATGGCAGGAAGCACGTAAACTCGTTATGCAGATCGACGGTAATACGCACACCCCACCTCGTTTGACTGATCTTCATTTTCGTGACAATGTACTCTTTGTCTACTTCTAGATCCGCTAATCTTTTCAACGGTAGATACGGCTCCGGCTTGCCCACTTCATTGATTGCTGATAAATCCATTATGAAGTTTAAGCGCTTGGAATTTGACTGTCAAAGAATGTAGTTCTGATTTTGCGTAAATCAATGTCTTAAGGCGCGTAATGTCTTGCAAGAACCGTTCTATGCGTGTCTTTAATTCGAGGCGTCGTCTTTGCATGGACTTGCAGAAGAAGAAGTATCTACGGCGACTGTTCAGTTACTAGTGAGGCTGCATCACATGGACGCTTAGTATTTTCCTCCTCCTCCTCCGTCACCCCGAACAACATCACCTTACTGCAATGTCCACTACTATGAACCAAGAGATTTGCCTATAGGTGGGGGGGTATCAAATTGCTGACCCAAAGGCACGTGGAGTTTGTAAGATGATATCCCTGTAGCTATGCTGTGTCAAATGCGTTATCAGCGAAATTCCTCGCGAGAAACATAGGATGGTGTTGAAGGTTATTAAAGCGTACAGTTTAAGTACATATTTTTCTGTATATACCGCAAACATTGAATAATATAACTAGCGAGAGCGTGAACAGCAACTCTGCATACATGTGTTGAACTGTTTATACGGTTGCTTGGGCTGGCCATGCTTACTGGTGTACGCGTTATAATAATCAGATATTATTTTATCATTGTTCGACAGATTATTTGAAAACACGCTTCTAAACCTATGAATACCAAGGCCTGTAGACATGAAATGAAGAAACATAACACAATAATGTCCGCAATATTGTGATTCAGGGCTCTGAAGCTGAGAGGTACTGTAGCGAAAGAGTTTACAGTTTCGTTGGAGACGTTGGAGATGCTGAGGGACAATTGGGGGCAATCCGTAGCTATCGAAGTACCATCCGTGTCCATTTCGATCGACGTACATGGCGATCCAGTGACTTCCCGGCTGTTTGTGTCCATCTGTATTAGCTACAATAGCCGTCGGTTTCGCCCAAGCTCTCGGAATGCGATCGGCAGGGTATACACCGATAGTATGATTCTTTATGCTCTGAAGGGCCTGCAGTATTTGCAGACTGTTCATAACAAGGAGCACTAGGAGTATCGTCGTCGCCGTCGGCGTCGTCGCTTTCTCTGCGTGGTTGTAATCCTATGTACCAAGTAGTGGTGGTCCTATACTCCCACAATGAATTTACACGATCACTATGGCAAAGCCACGTCTTAATTCTTACGGCGCAATTTAGAGCACACCTATATGAGCGGTTTTTACACAATAAACTATGATGAATACACAGAGTGCTACACGCTGGTAGATGACGAAATGAGGGATCCGTTGCGTCTTCCTCTAGATTTATAATGAAGCACCCTGTTAATTGCGTTAAATAAGCGGCTTTATCAGTGCCTCTTGTGTATATTCGATTAGCCTGTACGGCAATTTTCTTCAAAATACTCTCGACAGCTCGTAACGACGTTTCACCGCTGGTCCACTCTATGCCGTGATGATTATCAATCAACCATGTATTTTGTCTCTTTACACTGGGTGGTAAACTCTTATAAGCATGGGGTGGTGACACTACCCAATGCGCGCTATAGTCTGAGTTGACGGCAATGATTGCAACTTCTTTTGGAATAAATTCATTAGACCTATCCTTCAGGCCTTGTATATCAATCACAATATTCATGATGAGCTGTGCGATCGTAACACCTCAAAGTATGAACGTAGACTGGCCGGTCAAGTTAGCTTACGCTGCAAATATATGTCAGGCATAATCTAACCGCTATAGTCTACAATTACCTGCCTCGAAGAGTCAATCTCTAACACATTGTCATATTCTGCATACACGATACAGTTAATTGTTGAAGTTAACGCTTGGGCGAAGCGCACTTCTATTCTCACACTACCATGTCTTACTAAATTCCAATGACTGTTGCTGTTTGCCGAGAGATCGGGCGTGAGATCAAACGCAAAGAGACAATAACCGTTAGGATAATTGGAGCGTGCAATACAATTACCTTGATTGAGAAAGTGGATACCTGTGCCGGAGAACAGTGTATGGAAGGCATCAACGTAATTGTAACTAGTAAAGTCCGGCTGTAAGGGCTTTGATGGTACCTGAACTCCGTCAGCATACAAAGAAAGATAATTAATGCCGTAATTTTGAAAGTTAAAGGGATTTAATGAGCGATCACCATTAAACGCTTTATTATCGACGAATCCTAGAATTATCCTCTTAGGTAGCTGTCCTAGTATGACATTATCTAAAGTATCACCATGTACACCTGCATGCAATGATAGAGCCTTAACCTCCACACGCGTCAAGGGATATTTTGCTGTCGATTTAGACAGAGCTCTAGCATGAGCTAGAAGCATACCAGGAGCTATTTTAGTACGACGTACAAGGAGTGATGCTTCGGTAACGCGAATACTCCAATCTTTTGACCCGCTCATAAGACAAAAAGCGTCACTGCTGCGCACGAGGCGTAGTCGTAGCTCAACGCCGTTTAACAAAAATCTCTCCTGATTGAAAATATCACAATGCAGGTGTCCTAGAAGATCAACAGACTTTTTGTTTCCGCCTAGAAATACCCGACGATTAGACAGACCTGCATTAGCATCATCAACATCGTTCATTTTTCCAGCCGTATCGCTATACCATAATACGCTCGTTAGATGAGAATCCTTAGCACCACGGCCATAATTTAAAAGTGTCTCAATGTACGCTCTGTAGGCATATGCATTATTTGGAGGAGACACAAGTTTCTGATTCAAAAATACGTCAATTTGGTTGAACATTGAATGCATTAGATTGTTCACAGCGCCTACTTTAATAGAAGGATCAGGTTTCTCGCCCGTAGATTGTATTTGGACACGCATACTTAGCATGGTATGCGCAAGATCAATGTACTCCTCACCCTGACCGGGGACCACAAACTCTATGGGTGAATCATCGGTGAGCGAGGAGATCGGTTTATAGTGCACCCACTGACTTCCCTCAATTGTAGTTTGCGTTGGTGGTAGTGAAAACAGCTCCAGCTCTGACTTCAAACATTCACACGAGTGTGTGTGTAAAAATGCCATTTTCTCGAAATATAATACCTACGCAAAGATGTCGGATACAGTTCTTGGGGTCTTCCTCTTCTTCTTTCTACTGTCGATCTTTGTCGTTTTTCTTCTTCTTCTTCTCACTGTTTTCTTCTTCTTCTTCTTCTTTACGGCACCAGTGCGTTTTCTCGATGATCGGGTCGTCCTTCTTTTTCTCGTATCGATGCTACGCCTTCTATTACCACGAGCAGAATGAATCAAACGCCTCATTTTAGCTGCTTTATACCCCGAACCACTCATTAATGTACTTATTTTTTCCTCGGCTTTGCGTTTCAAATTTTGCCCCGATTCACGTAAACGCATTTTAAAGGCTTCGCGTGGCTGTACGCCATTATCCATTATATCGGTGGCTACATTCATTCCTGATCTGAGCGCTTCTTTACCAACAGCGCGAGCCCCCTGTTTGAGCAGAGGTATGATGCTCCGGAATAGACCTCCGAGGAAACTACCAATACCGTGACCTCGTTGATTTGGTGAGCCTATGTATACGTGACTTATACCACCGTAGCCTGTTCGTCCACCACCGCCGCCGCCGCCCATCTGTATGTCAAAGTAGCTCTCGTAATCCATTTAGAGTTACTTTTTGGTTAATCGAGACGCTTGAAATGTAGTGTCACCGTCAGCGTCCCACACTCGAATGGTATTGGTGCGCCAAACTCATCTCTTATATCGATAGTTATCGTTTGAAAGCTAGTACGTAAAAGAGGCACATATCGAGGGGCTGAGAAACTCTTGATTTTCATAGATCCGTAATTGTAAGTATCAGAGACTGTCGATGGCACAACAAGTAGCAAAGGCGTATGTACATCTCCGGTAATATATGATTCGCAGATATCAGTATAAACGAACAACATACCAGGGATACCGTTGATTAAATTAGCTGGATATGTTGCAGTGTGCTTAGATTCTTCTTGGAGTGTTAGATCTCCAAGGTGATTAAAGCCCAAAATCTTATTCAGCAACGGAAAGAAATAAAAAGAGTGTTCAAGGTTTTTACATGCCGCACAGATGCGCGTTACCGTCACGTAGCCATTACGGCCACAGGCAAATTTTAAATGATCTGCTATGCATGATATTTCGTTAATTGTCTCGATTAACGAATCCATGCTACGATATACTCCCGATGGAACGCGAACGCGTTCTTCTTTAAAATCAATTGCTGATTTACTGTTGGGTGGTATAGCGCTGGTGATGAAGTTCATGAAATTTTGATCGCCCTCATGTGGTATATGTAAGATCGTCATGGGTATGTGCATTTCAGCTAACGAAACGGCCCACCTGCCTTGCAAAGACACGTTTTGCGGTAAATGTGTTGTATAGCGGGTTGTCGTGTTATCAGGGTAATATTTCATACTATTGTTACTAGGTAGAATTATGTAAAAATCGTCTTTCATCTTGATTTCTTAGTATTACCCCTCGTCTGGACGGGCACACGCACTCTCGATAACTCAGGCTCGTAAAAAATGCCGTCAATATCCTCGTTGTGAAGATCACGTAAGATGTACACTACAGGCGTACTAGCGGTCGATACACGATGTACTTTAAATAACTCGTCACTCCAACCGCTCTCGTAACCTTTTGCAAAGGCGGCTTTTGCTTTACTGATACGCACAACATCATCTACACCATATTTAGGAGTTCTATTATGATATGGTTTCTTGTAGCGCTGCAGTAAATTAGATCGTGCTTTTGCAGCTGTAGCATAAGTCACTGAGGCAGGAGCCATTTTTATACTACTATGGAGGGCGTGATTATAAGCCGAAACAATATTCTGCAAAACGTCTTTGTAACGTTTTTCCTTCGTATGAGTGAAATAACGCCACATTCTTTCTTTCAGAGTTCTGTTAAAACGCTCTACAACCGCTGCTTTTATATCAGGATTTCGCGCCGTACGAAATTGTATATTTTTCTTCTTCAGAAGCGCCTGAAAGGCTGCACCTATAAATTCTTTACCCTTATCCGATTGTAGGTAAAGAGGTGATTTACCATTAGTAATTTTAGACCTTAGTATACGCTCAAAGGCCTTAGCTACCGACAGAGCTGTCTTATCAGTAAGAGGCTCGACCCATGCATACTTACTGAGAACATCTATCACAACAAGGAGATAAACATAACCATCATTGTAGGTCTTGATTGAGCGAAGATCTACGAGATCCGTTTCCCAAACGTCATCGATATTGCGGACATTGTAGAAGCGTCGAGGGAAACGATGTCTCGCAGGTCTATGTTTTGTGTACGCGTCTTGAGACTCAAGCCACTGCACTGTTTTGTAATCGGTGATTTTTTTCTTACGACCCACGCGTAACAGTTTTTCAGATCCTGAAAATGAGGCCTCGTGAGAGGGATCAAAGTACACTTTTTGTAATGTTTTCATTATTATTATAATTTAAGGTTAGCCCAAGTTAAACGTCTTTTTTTATTACAACCAGAACCACTTTGTACACTGCAACTGTCTTCACTACCGCTGTAGAATCTAGAATGGCTGCTTATATCACTTGGTACGTCGCTGCCGATGTTGCTGTTGCCCCGATTGTTGATTACAGTTGGTTCTATCTGCAATGTCGAATTTGCTCTCGACTCCTGCCATAGGTCTTCGTTACCGATAAACTCACGAGGTGTTTGAATTGCTCTCAGGAACCGTGCAAATGCCTTACGACCTGTTGGTTTGGGCATCTTTCTTGATCGCATGGCATCGTTCACGAGATCCACAATGTTTGAATCCTTGATAGGTTTACCACTAACCGAAACAACACCTGATGAATCCCAAGAAAAATTGGAAGATGATGCCGCATGCAGCCGACGTAGTAGAAGCTTGGCTTTGTTCCGAAATTTCGCCGGAACACTCTCAATGATAACAGAGTCATTCAGCCCCATCGGCTGATCTCTTTTATCGTTATCCCGAGCCGATGGTTCTGTCTTCTCCACAAGAGCAAGGTGCTGCTGTGCTCGTTCGTTATCAATAAAATGAAGGTAGCGTTGTAGAACAGTCAGGTATGCCGTCCACTTTTCTCGCTCATTCTTGTAGACATTAGAATTCAAAATTTCTTTCATTTCACTATCTAGTCTAGCTAAGACAGAAGCAACAGGGTGTTCAAGTAGTGTTTGTGCTTCAGTAGCATGAGAAAACGGTTGTCGCTGATTTTGATGTTGCAATAGATTCTCCTCGGGGACGAGCACCATTTTCTTGGCGTACTCCATTATCCACGGCCTCCGATTAGCGTTGATACCAACGTCCCTAGTATTGGAGCTAGTAAGAGCGGCAAGAAACCGCCGCTCTGAACAACGAATCGCTTCTTAGTCTTCCAGCAGCCGTTTTTCGCAGCCAAACGTCGAATAGTAGGTGCGTGATGACGTAACTTTTTTCTCTGTTCAGTCTTTAGAGGTACATTCCCACGAAGAACGTTTAAAGCACACTCACAAATGCACCTTATCATACGCAAGTCGGCTTTCCGTAATACTGCTTCACGTTGCTCCTTGTTTAGATACTGAAGAGCATGCAATATTGCAATATGCTTCTTGCGGAGTGGTGATCCGTTACACTCCATTACAAATGCCGAACTGATAATGATATGACGGGTGTGCTACTTTTATCTTTTTTTCCGTGGTACGTACACAAGGTGATGTGTATCGTCTGGAAAAATGTTGGTTCGAAATCTACAATTATCAGGCGTTGATTGTTTTAAATCCAATAATAGGTAACCATGAGGTTTAGATGTGGCATCATGATAAGCCTCCTGTAAAAAGCGTGGATTTTCCGGGTATACCTGTCGCGCAAGATGCTGTATTTGAGCTCGGTCACGCGGATTTTTTAACACTACTATATAATTAGCGTTTAGCGAAATATCTCGTTGCCCGTGTCCCTGATGAAATAAATTTTGCGTTATAAATATAACACTCAGGTTTTTATGATGACTGCCTTTGGTGAAAAGATCGACAACATTATTATTTGATGCTTCACGCATCAGATCATCGATAATTATAAGTTTAGCACGTGGATCACCAGCATAATCTGACGCTTGTGGCAGACCTTCACGAAAATCTATCGACGTTCCGTATTCTGTATAAGCAGACTGCCACTCTGAATAATAAAAAATAATTCTCTCGAAGGGCTCGCTGCTCATAAGTGAGATATTCTTTAGAAACTTCTTTACAAAAAATGTTTTACCACAGCCCGTAGGCCCGCAAATCATCGAGGTCCAGGGATGTTTCCACCGCGTGTCCATTTGAGCGAATGAATAAATATGCCTTGATGATACCTATAATAAAGATAATAAACGAGGAAAGAGGTGTGACGCATAACATTATTATTATTTTATTTAACGAGAATATTCTTTTACAATATCTTATATTTTTGTAGTTCATGTAAAATTAGCTGATGTAGCCGTAAGGAAGCGAGCTGTATAAACCGTTGGGTCTTCGCTTAACACTCGAGGGCATGCACGATTTCGTTTCAGAACGTGTGACAACCTGATGAAACGCTGTCCGTCGAATCGCGTTATAACGCAGTACAATAGGATCCTCTTTTTCACCTGTTATAAAGGAGCGTACTGATTTGTAATTTATGAGGGCATTGTTTGCAAAATTGAGTGTTATACCTTTTACCTTACAAACTTCGTTTTCCACACCGTCCGGGGTAATTACTATAAAAGCATAAAATTTTGGACCGCCCGAAACGAACGATTTTATGTAACTACCCTCACCGTAAGAACTGAGCTCGTCTGTTAAATCACCGAGAAGCTGTCCTGTCGGTGGCTCGTATTCTGTCGGGTCTTTCCGCGTAACGTAAATGACAGAATCAGTATCGCAATACAGAGCACGGCGGCCTAGCTGCTCGAGGTAGCTATAAAGCTTTAATCGCGCCTGAGCTGTGGTGTACGCTGCTATCACAGCATTTGCTATACTAGACGGTACCACGGCCTCATCGGTTTTCGTATAATTTACATAAAGTATTTTATTATTTACAGGTAATATACCGGTAATTTCGTACTCGGGACTATTTAACAATTCCATGAGTTTTTTACGCGTTGACACTATCTCAGTCTGTGGTAGATTTTCCCTTTGTCCGAATTTTCCCCAAAAAGAGTTAAGGCATAATTTTGCTACAGATCGCAATCCAGGGTTTTTTGTTATATTCTCGCGATTAAGTTTTATACCCTCAGCACTCTCAATAGATGCAATGTAGCGATCTTTAGCCTGCTCATCCTCCAGGCAGTTTTCAGGCCAGCCGCTGGCCTCTTGCTTAATCGAAAGGAAAGTATTTATATAATCAACAAAAAGTCCACCCTCCCTGGTATCTCTATCATACTGTGTTATTTCATACTGCCAAATTTCATCCACACGTATTATTGTGTATCCACACGAAACGGCTTTTCGAAGCTCGTCGACCACCCATGTACCTTCAAACATACGCTCAGCCTCATTCTCGTGTGTGCACTCTTCTTTATTCATTATCTCACAACAGCTACGACACAAGCTAAATAGTAAACGTTGATGCATTCGCACGGGTAACACAGGATGATAGAGATTTCGCGGCGCCAATACGGTACATTTAACAAGACCTTCAACACGCGCTAGGTCGGTATTATCAGCCCCTGTCAACTGCACGCATTCATCCCCTACATATACACGCGGATGACCCACAGGATATTTGCCGTACTTGCATATATAAGGATACAGAGAGCAAACGTCAACATATCGTATTTGCTCACCGTCCTTTACATCATAGAGTGTGACCATGTTTTTCGTACGACCCCCGAAAAAAGCGTCGCGTGGATTGAGAGGTTCTATGCCAGCTAGAGGGTGATCACGCACTAAAGCACTCATCTCGGGGTTCTCTTTTAGCATACGATCATATTGGCACTCCCATATTTCTGTCAGTACGTAGCCTCTAGCACGGATTCTATAAGACATAGCATTAGTTCTCTCAAGACGTTCGTTCATCGATATATTATCCTTATCACGCTTATAGTCTCTATCACCAATGAAACAGTCTGGGCAACCGTGCCAGTAGCAACCGTGAAATTGTAATACATGTGCCTCGTCGTCGGCGCTTTCGTAATAACCATCTACCAGTAGATTTTGAGGTAGTTTGAATTCGCTCGATCGTCCTGCGTGAATAATACGTTGTCCTAGAACTCGTTCCATCCACACGAGCCAGGAGACCGCTTTTTTCGATTGGTTGTGAGCCCACCGATAGCCCCCGTTTGGTATAACACCGATCGTGTTACTTTTCAAAAAGTTTTTGCGGAAAATCTGAAAACAAGCTGATGCTATTGTTGTGCTCTCACTGAATGGGCAAACCCTACCGCTTTTCATGAACATGTCTCGAAAAACCATACACGCCTGTCTTAGTATTGTAACATCGTTCTTGCAGTAACTTACAATCTCTTTCGAAAAATCAAACACGTAATTGGCTGCTTTGAGGTCGTTGTACCATGTGGAAAACCGTTCGCGCTCGGCACTGCGCATTATATCAGGAGAGTAATAATCAATAGGAGGCAATTCTCCTATATAATTTTGATTTTCAGGTGTGTTGAACAGATGTGGGAAAGAGCCCTTAACAATTTCATCCTTTAGTCCAAATGCTTTAGGTAACGCACTTAGAGGCATGTGAAAGTAGTGCAGACTGTCGAGAAACATTAGCCTGGCCACGCGCATGGTGATTATCTTTGTGCCGTTCATTATTAGAGCAGGAAGTTGTGTCTTTTTTTCATCCACCAAATAGCGAAGAATGAACTGGGCATCGAAGCCGCCTGCATTGTGTGCTATTAAAATAGTCTTTGAAAAACCGCTGATCTCTTGCATACCGACTTCCACCAATTTTTCTACAGGGTTATCTCTAAATATAAATTCATGCACACCGCAACGTTCACACGGTTCGTCTATAGAACGCTCGCCATAACATAGTGTGCAAACACGTTGAGCTACACAGAGATTAGGCTGATGTATATAGGTGTTAGGGTCTCCTCTCACAGACGAACACTGTTGCGTTTCAAAATCGTAAAATATAAATATATATTTTTTTGGAAAACCATCCGCGCAAACCGGCGTCATAAAACACTGGTGATTATAAGGTTGATTGGAATTACACGTTTGGCAGAAGCCCACGCCGCATATATGTTTCTTTTTCTCCATAGGCCATATAGAGCGAAAACAATTGTGACAACGCTTAAGACGCTCACAAACAGTGCTTATTCTATGGCGTCCGACAGCAGGCGGTCTGTGTTGTCTATAACAGGCCTCTCCGTAAAAAACGCGGTTACAAGCTACACATCTGATTGTATCACCTGCGAGTGAGTCACACGGTGGTGATTGAAAACAGCGCGGACATTTTTTCTGTAAACATCTATGATTCTCGCGTCGATATTGTGCATTACAGATAGCACAAAATTTGAAGCTTCCGACAGCACCTCTGAGACTTAGAATAGGTTGAAAGTGGTGCGAACGTTCGTAATATAGAATATACAGGGTGTGTTGAATTGATCCTGCGGTAGCTAGAACGGTCTGTGTACCGTCAAACAAAGGCACTTCGCGGCGTCCAAGCGTGAGAAATTCAAAAACTACTATGGCTATACCATCTCTAGCCAGATAGGCCTGGTAGTGTTTAAGCTCGCGTATACCGCAACCATTTCTAGGTATCCTGATATTCGCGGTTCTTGTAAGTTCCTGTGCTGCCTCTCTTTGAAGTGAGCCGTTAATTTGTCTGATACGTTGCCAATTAGCATGCAGTGATCCTGTGCGTATTTCACCCCTCTCAGCGTATGCGCGAGCTGCTACTAGCGAGCGCGGTAAACACAAATTATCGGTATTTCGGATCGTTAGAATAGATTTTTTTGCCACACCCTCGTGCGTTAAGCCTTTTCTACCTTGACCCTCCACACCCTTAACAATACATGTTGTTATACTACAAGAATCGTCGATATTAAGAGAAGATGAGCTTTGAGCAACGCTAGTTATTAATTGCCATATGTCTTGAAATACGGGCCCGTGCACTAAGTTAGTTGCTGTGAATGATATACCAGCATAATCGCCGCCTTCGGAGGAGCTGGTGATATGTGTTAATAGATCCCTGAATGCTCCTTCAAGCCAACTCATAACGCTAGTTCCGGCAGGTGGTTGGCGTATGCGCAGAGTCGTTTCGCGGCCCCGTAGCTTAAAGCGCTTGATGTAGCGCGTGAACTCTTGAATAACCTCAAAGCGAACTCCGGGTGGCTGAATAGTACCGTAAGGCGCATAGTTCGCAGTACGGCGTGGTCTACCCACGCCCGTCTGTATTTTTGAAAAAGAAAAAACATAAAATATTAGAAAAGAGTGGGAGGGGGGTGCTTCATAAAACTCATTAAAGTTAAGTAGCGTTAGTGTACCTCTTATTAAATTTGGTACATCTACGAGGAATCTTCTTTTGTCCCGTACCCTGTCGCAAAATATTTCAACTTACACTCCATATATATACGAAAAGTAAGGGCATATGAAGCATTTTTTACCTGAGTCGCTTGAATGCATGAGATGTTGAAACCAGTTGTCGACCATTAAGAGGGCCCTCTCAGCTGGTGGTGCATCCTCCCTCTCAAAGTTCATCGGATACGCATCGAGGTTTTCCAGAGGGTATACAGCTAACTGGTTTTCCGCAAAGTTGTCGATATTTTCCTCATCTTCTTCTTCGACATTACCATGCTCTATATTATCATGATGAGGCATATCACGATGTTCCTCATCTATAGGGCTGTTAGGATTATTCAAACCCTGCGATTGGCATGGCTCTTCTTCTTCTTCTTGATGAGTTCTATGCTCCGTCACTTGCTCTAAAGAATTAATAACGAACACTTTTACAATTTTTACAATGAAAATAAATGGTAATTTATAACCGTGTATTTATACTCACGTTCATCGCCGAACAATGTTGAGGAACCTGAACTGCTCGGGATCTCTATCACATCGTAAATTGGTGTTATCGTCATATCCAAAGGGTTAGCTGTGGCTTCTTCTTCTTCTTCTTCTTCTTCTTCTTCTTCTTCTACCACTAAAGGTAAATTGTTCTGCTCAGTTTCTTTATGATTATTATCATCATCATGTTTGTCTGCATTTTCTTCCCCCTTTTCTAATGCTTGATTCTTAAGCATTACTTCCTCAGCAACACAAGTCCTTTCTTCTCTAAGGGATGGCTCTTCATTGCTCGTTTCCGATGGACCACTTGCGTCTTTATCAGTTTTTTCTTCACATTCTAATGCTTGATTATTAAGAGCTGCTTCCTCAACAGCACGAGCCCCTTCTATAAGGGCTGCCTCTTCATCACTCGTTGCATCTAGCAGTTGTCGATAGCCTATAATGTTTTGATAATTTTATCTATCACTAAACACAAAAATCGCGTAAAATATCAAAGACGTATATTTAAGGGGCCTTTATCATTGCTTACCTCTGATATCATCAACAATACCACGTATACACGGAGCCTGCTCAAGCCCTCGGCGCTGTAACTCTTCATACACGCACATTAACACCCTCTGGCCATTTAAGATACCACGGTTGTATGCTGTAGCAATGCTACGCAATGGAGCCCACCAAATAATGTATCTTAGCCTCCTTACGAGACTGTCACCCGATAAATTTCGTAACTCATCACACCACTGATCATCACACTTTCGACGAATTTGACGGCTATTTAACTTTGTCAAACGTAAAAAATTTAAAATACACGATCTAAGATTGCGGTCAGACATAATTGCTCTGTTAGAGAGATTAACACTGTTGAGAGGATAACTGAAGACTGAATAATTTATTATGCGAATAAAAGACCCTAAACACACTACGCTACAACTACAATTTTGCAAACGTCAGCTCGAGAGGCAGCGCGCGAGGCACGCGCGGCCCTGTAAAAGCGTATCAATTTCATTAGCATCAACGGTAAGACAGGCGTTTAAGCTGCGTATCTAGACGCTCGGAAGAAAAAATCTTTGAACGAATGTTCTTCGGATATCTGTAAGGCTATTCCCCCATCTCGTAAGAGGATTTTTTTGCACAAAAACTCGCCGGTGCAAATAATGTTTTTTTTTGCCCCAAGAGAGGGAAAAATAATTTTCACAAAAAATTTTCGCCCAAAAATTCGCCGGTGTAAATAATGTTTTTTGCCCCGAGAGAGGTGAAAAATATTTTTCACACTTTTTATTTCGAATTTTTCCACTTTTTATTTTTGCCAACGATCGTGTCTAAGGAGCCGCACTGGCCCGTGAGAGCATTTTTTGTTCGCGCAAAATAACACGGAATACGTTAGTCAACTTCAAAAATTCGTGGTAAATTAAAAAAACATTCGGCAGAACTCCGCAAAAAACGTACCCTAGGGAAAAGCCCGCTCTGTCGAATGAAAGTGGTTGCGTAGCGCTAGCTAAAAAATTGGCGAAGTTAATACTATGTGAACGGTGTGAATAATGAATTCGTGGGACTGAGCCTGTGTGCCCAGATCTCTCGTCAAAAAAATAAATCGAGATTTTATTTTTGCCAATGATCGTGTCTAAGGAGCCGCAATGGCCCGTAAGAGAACTTTTTTTTTCGCGCAAAAACTCACCGGTGCAAATAATGTTTTTCCTCGAGTTTGCTGCTTCTCATTGTCTGTCTCACTCTAACACATGAAAACATGCGTTAGCATGTAAGAGAGAGAGAGAGAGAGAGAGAGAAAGAGCTTAATAAGATATTTCACAGTAGACTTACTGGCGGCGCGTGGCTCAGTAACATAGGTATTGTCTTCGCGAAAATATGTTTGCTGACAATGTATGTACGTAATAACACGGAATACATTAGTCAACTTCAAAAATTCGTGGTAAATTCAAAAAACATTCGGCAGAACTCCGCAAAAAACGTACCCTAGGGAAAAGCCCGCTCTGTCGAATGAAAGTGGTTGCGTAGCGCTAGCTAAAAAATTGGCGAAGTTAATACTATGTGAACGGTGTGAATAATGAATTCGTGGGACTGAGCCTGTGTGCCCAGATCTCTCGTCAAAAAAATAAATCGAGATTTTATTTTTGCCAATGATCGTGTCTAAGGAGTCGCAATGGCTCGTAAGAGAACTTTTTTTTCGCGCAAAAACTCACCGGTGCAAATAATGTTTTTCGCCCCGAGAGAGGTGGAAAGTATTTTTCACACTTTTTATTTTTTATTTTTTCCACTTTTTATTTTTGCCAACGATCGTGTCTAAGGAGTCGCACTGGCCCGTAAGAGAACTTTTTTTTTTCGTGCAAAAACTCACCGGTGCAAATAATGTTTTTCCTCGAGATTGCTGCTTCTCATTGTCTGTCTCACTCTAATACATGAAAACATGCGTTAGCATGTAAGAGAGAGAGAGAAAGAGCTTAATAAGATATTTCACAGTAGACTTACTAACTGTAGTATTTTGCAATGAACTATAGCACACAAAATAAATTTACCATATTGTACCGACCAGTGTTTATGGCTAAAATATGATACTTAGGTAAACGAAAATTGTTGAATTCTCTCAATCAATGATTGGGGACATTCTTTCAATACTTAATTATTACATTCGAGCGCACAAGTTCAAAATGTTTTGAAAAATCAGAAATTTCGTTATATCTCGAGAACGGTGGGGGGTTACGCTCGGTCTCATGAAGCTGACCCCATACCTCAATGTCAATTATATTGACAATTAAGAATAATGATTATTATTTCTGATTTTCTCTCTCTCTCACATTGCCTCTATCACTCAGCATCGAAAATTCATTTATTATATGGATTTTTATATTATGACGCAATGGTCAGCGTCATTGCATCTCTCTCGTAGGCTGCATTGCTAGGCGAAATACGCTGATGCTATTTTCTCAAAAAAGAAGTAGTGACCCTGAGCGAAGAATGAAATTTATATAAATGAAAAGAAGAAAAATCTGAGGTATGCGGTATGAGTCGTAGCATTGCTCTTCATTCGCATCTTCGTGTTCTTCTTCTTAGCCGAGCTGCAGAAGAGTCATATCGTCTCTGCAGTCGCACGCGCGGCTGACGCTGCACATTCCAATACCGTCTCGAATTCGATAATATTAGAATAATATTTTATTCGCTTCTTCGCGTTTCAAAGAAGTCGTCTCAGAGCGCTCGCTGATTACTACTCAAGACATATGTAATATTTCCGCTGCATTGTTGTACGTTATCTTAGCGTATAGTCTTACAGACAGCGCGTGGCCCGGTCGCTCGCTGTTTACTACTCAAGACGTATGTAATATTGTCGCTGCATTGTTGTACGTTATCTTGGCGTATAGTCTTACAGGCGGCGCGTGGCACGGTAACAGCTATATTGTCCTCGAGAGAAGATGTTTGCTGACAATGCAGGTAATAATAGGATGCCTCAACTGAGCTGCAGCATCCTCTCATCTGTCAGTGTTCTTTTCACAGTCGGAAGCAAGTGATCGAGAGGCGTATAAAAAGTTAAAGAGTAGTGAGAGGTGAAAAAGTTTAATAAACCGGAAAAGTGAAGTTAGTTGTTTTATTTTGTTAAAGTGAAAAGTTGATATCAGCGTAAAAAACATGTTTCCGCGAGTTACCGAAAACTTCATCGGTGAAACGTTCATCTGTCGCTCAATTTACATTGAGGACAATGGCGTTATACATTTGCGCCTCCGTCAAATGGAGAGCGCGTATACAGCTTTATCCGCCTATTTATACGGCGTGTATATTGCACAACACGGACATATTCAGGAGGCCCGCCGGTTTACCATGGCTGATCTGTGCGTTAAGAGTATGTGCGTTGTGGCACGAAATGAATACGCGGAGCGCGGCGAAATTATAAGCTGGGACTCGGCGAACGGATATTCGGACATTCTGCTTATTGATACGGGTGATCGAGCGTTTGTAGAGCTGAGGCATTTATATCATCCTGTGCCCTTAATCACGATGATAGCGGCCCTACAGATCCAGGTCGAGTTAGACGGTGTCGATGTTGACAGCCACACAGTGATCGAGTTAATTCGTACAGCATGCAACGGTCGCATGATGATGGCGTCAGTGCGCTCATGGAAGCCTTTTTTTACTGTGTCCTTGCTAACCGACGAACTCGTGGACGTCGCTAGTTATATTGTCGACAGCCTCGTCGGCGATATAGGCGATATAGGTGAGATTTTAAATAATCTCATCACCAACAATTTCGTCGAACTTGCCGGCGGTCTTATTGATGATTTCGCCGAGGAGGAGGAAATGTGAAAAGTGAAAAAATAACTATAATATAATCGTATATTAATCATAATATATAACCGTGTAGTAATCGTAATATGAAAAACAAATAACCATATATACAATAATCATAATAATAATAAAAGGCACAGCTAAACTCACACCCCCCCTCTGAAAGCAGCGATAGCGGTATCAGCATGGTAAGTAGAATAAATTCAATAAAATGATAAAAATGATTTAGTGGTGAAAAAAAGAAAAAAAAATGAAAATAAAAAATGTGGTGCACTGTGACGGCCCGTCGCTCGCTCTCCAGCCCAACCCCCCACTCTCTCACCCACACCTCGGCTTCTGGCGAACCGAGGAGTGGGGGTAGGAGTGGGGATAGGAGTGGGGTCGCCATAGTGCACCACCTACCAAAATAATAATTTAGATAGTATAAAATAATAATAATTTAAAAAATGTAAAAAAAGTGGTGCACTGTGACGACCCGTCGCTCGCTCTCCAGCCCAACCCCCCACTCTCTCACCCACACCTCGGATTCTGGCGAACCGAGGAGTGGGGGGAAAAGGAGTGGGGATAGGAGTGGGGATAGGAGTGGGGGTCGCCATAGTGCACCACCTACTACTGCCCTGGAAAGGGATCGTCAGGCCGGGGAGGCCTATGATCTACTGGAGCCGCCAGCAATTGTGCCATTAGGTAAGATTTAAGAAATACTTCTCCACTACAGTGATTACATTTCGGTCAAATATTGCAACGCTATATTTGCCGCATTTTTCATTCTATTTCTATGAATTTTGGTTGTTTCAGAACAAGACCCGGATTACGAAAGGGAGCTATTCGCCGATGATCCGCCACACTTGCTGGCTGATAACGCCGTTGAAGCAGAAGTCGACCCGAGAAATGGTAATTTCAGCTAATTTATAAAAAAACTTATTACAGCATTTGGATTGTTAGGGAGCATTCCGATAAATGTTTCACACTAAAAAAATCACGATAAAAAATGTTTTAAGACTCTGGCGAAAACGCGACTGAGAGTTCCAGTGATTCCATGATTCCATGAGTTCCAGAGATATTCGGAATGACGCTTCTGATGACGAAAATGGCAGACTGTCGCCACCCCTTGTCAACAATAGTAATTTTCTTGAGTTTCCATAAAATAAATGCCTCATTTTCTGATTTCATCTGTAACGTAATGTCAATACTTTTCTTACTATGTAACTTTACAGAAATCATCCCCTTACCACTGGATGCTCCAGTTGCGCACAACGGAAGGATCTCGCCACAAGTTGACCAGTTTGGTAATTTTTATGATTATCTACTGACATTAATTTTCAATGTCTGTCGTTAATCTAAAATGTAATGGTACATTTTGTGTTTTGTATGTCATTAAGTAGATATACCACAATTGCAAATTGAGGATCCACCACCACCGTTCGAGATCAGGAGAGTCTCACCGCCACACGAACCTGTCGTAGAGATCAGGAGATTCTCGCCGCCACTAGAACCTGTCATAAATATCAGGAGAGTCTCGCCGCCACTCGAGCCCATCGTGGACATCAGGAGAGTCTCACCACCACTCGAGCCCATAGTGAACATTAGAAGAGTCTCGCCACCACTCGAGCCTCTTGTAGCGATTGGAGAAGTCTCGCCACTGTTCGTAGAGCGCGGTAATTTTTCAGAAAATCTATTTAATATCGTTACTATTTTATTTCTTTCGTCTCATTATAAAATTAAATTATCCTAGAACCAATTACTTGAAATTTGATGGCGATCATCGAGTTTGATATATTTTTTTTACAAATTTCATTTCAAAACCACTGATAATTAATTTGCTTTGTCTTAAAGTAATATTTAACTTTTTCTACAATTTATCGTATCTAGACGACATTCCCGCGCCACGCGGCCGGCAACTGGAGAACGATCACCGACATTCTTCGCGTGTAAGCGAAGACAGCGTGGCTGTGACTGCGAACAAGGAGAGCGCAGTGGCTGTACCATCGACGAAAATCGATGCCGCCGGTAATTTTCAGCAAATATAGAGCAATCGTAGAATGAACTGTGTAAACGGGTTTTTTTAAAATAGATTTGCTGCGTTGTGGCTATTAAGTCTACAACTATACATGGGTCTAAAAGAATGGGTAAGAAAAATATTATGCAATCACATTCTGGCATGAATGTTGCAAAATTATAAAAATAGTACTACGATGCTAGTGAGCATTATTAATGGCACGTGACAGCTTTACATTAACATTTTCCTGAATAATAAATTAAGCACTTTATTAATAAAATGCGTACCGCACACGTTTTAGAAAATTCGATAATCGTTAGTATGTACATTGTCTGAAAATATAGAAATAATTAATTTTATATACTGGTTATAGAGGGACGCAATCGACGTCGTAAACGCCGACGACACGGTGCACAACCACCAGCGCCCACCGAACCTGCATCGGCAAAAAATAAAAAACGGAACAAGAGAAGAGAAGGTAAGGTAATATGACATGCGAAAAGATAAAAACAGACAAAAATATGTATTTGAAATTACAGAAATGAAACGAAAAGCCACAGCGCGACAGCAGACCGCTGCAAACGAAGCAGCACAGCTACGCATTGAATTGGAGGAAATGGAGAATCGTCTACGGGAGACCGAAAGGAGATTGACGGTAGCAGAAGCCGTTGGTAACTATTGTTATTACAAGTACATATCTTTATATCCTATGTGTCATTCTACGTTAATACAACTATTCTAAATAGATACCCACAAACACACCTTGTATAGTTTCGTTTTAATTATCTTTATATAACGTTGTTTTATGACTCATTTTGCAATAAATATAATTTCCTATGACATTATAATCCAAGATGAATGTATTGAAATGTCTACTTTTATGTTGGCCTAACATAGAATGACCCATATACAAATGATTTCGACGTTTTTATATTATATGCCTTGCAAGTATCGGTATGGTTTTTTTATGACTTTAAAAGAAACTCGTTATTCAAATTGATCAATATGTTAAAAATCCGCTCTAATTAAAAATTTCAAATACGGACATGCTATTAAAGACAGAAATTGAAATCATATTGATGAGACAGATGATGTCACAAAGAAAAAATGCTTTATTTATTAACGCATCATACACACAGCATAGCTGCTGAGAAACAATTGAACAACCAGTCCAAGTCAACAAGTTGTTGTTAAGCTCGTCGCTCATCGTTATGAATATTCAAATGTCTCGCTCAACACATATTGTTTGTAAAAAAATAACGCCATGCATTAATTATAGAAACACCGCGCCGAACCAATTTCTTTAATTGTCATTATCGCCACGTCGGTGGGCGTCAAAAATGTTCAGTGATCCTGGCTCTCTTTTCCTGAGTTGTTTCCATATTCTGCTTGTCGCGCGCGTAAATTAGCTTCTTATCTAAGTCTTGCCTTTTTTGTTAAATGGCTAAGTTTGCCGCACAGGCAGCATTCCATATTATTTTTACTCTTACAACCTTGATCTTCGTTAGTTTATCTATGTTTCCATTTCCGTTTCTCCGGGCACGCGTGTTAAACCGTTTAACGTACACCATTCTTTAGTCTGTGTTCTTGCATCTTCTTTCTTTGTAATCATCGCGCCATTCATCGTTGTCCTAAACATCGAGAACGAGTCCGATAAACGATACGGTAGCAGAATTACGAATAATTTATCGATTACCAGCAACCCAATCTCCTTGACGTTCGTTATAGTTCCAAAAACAATTCGCGTCATGTTCCGGAAGGTCGTCTTTATCGTGCATACGCGATAACATCGACTTTGTCAGCAATGATGTTTTCCGCGCTGGACCGCTAGACTGATACCACGACCTCAGCTTATCCCAGATTTCTTATGAAGTTTTCGGACTATCCAGCATTATCAGGTTGCTCGAATTAACCGCAATCACCTTATCTGACCAGACATCTTCATCGTTTATCTTCCGCTTCACGTATTTTGAATGCTGCTAGGTTGGGTATACATATAATCAGACACATATTTCCATAGACAATTTTTCTTCAAATTTAGTTCACGTACATTTTTCACGTGTCATGTTTATCATCAGTTAGCTAGTCCTCTTTTCGAACAAACTGCACCACCATTGTTCGTATAAGACGTTACGGTCATCTCGCCAAATAACTCTCAGCGCGGTCATTTTTACATGATTTTTTCGCTCGGAATTTAATTTTTACCCGACTGCAATTCGCTATTTCTATTTAAATAACGCCGTAGACCCTAAAAAATAGCAATAGAAACATAATTTAATAGGTGATACGGATATAAGACACTTCGTACATGTAAACTACGGAGAGCGCGGTTACAACAACGGTTACCTGTGAGCGACAGCTCTAGACTGGTCGTCAAAACCGCGCTACCAACTTTCGAGAATCATCAGAACAAAGCGACGCCGTCGCCAGGCGATATATTACCGCTATCTTGTTTCATTTTGTTTTTATTGCGATGCAGCTCTAAATGACAATTACTTCGAAATGTAAAAATTATAATAATAGCTAATAACTCCGCGGATTATTACTACGATTTTCTGAAATGTTCAGTTTTTTTAGCTAATGGTTAGGTTACCATTCGGATAAAACGCTGCAGAATAAGCAATAGTGTACGTTAGTAGAATAAGGTCAGTTTTTGTCTTGATCTAAATGATAACTCCGTAAAAGTCGATCGTCTACAGTGTACCATGTCGTCAGGCATCAGATCCGTCGGGCCGCTAGTCTTCGGAGTCAATATGGCCCTCGGTGATGCCGGCGTTTGTTTCAAGCGCTGGAGGGAAATGTGGCGTTCGTACTTGTTTGGTGTAATATTCATGCTATGGTTAGAATCGCGAGGCCAGTTTAGGGTATACACATTATAGGTTAGTTCATGATTTAAATACTAACTGTGTAGAAGTCGATCGTCTACAGTGTACCATGTCGTCTGACATCAGATCCGTAGGGCCGCTTCTCTTCGGAGTCAACGTGGCCCACGGTGATGCCGGCGTTTGTTTCAAGCGCTGGAGGGAAATGTGGCGTTCGTACTTGTTTGGTCTAACATTCGTGTTACGGTTCAATTCGCGAGGCCTATTTAGTGTTGTACCCCGATTGCGTGTACAGGTATGCACATTCGTGCGTACATACGCGCATGCATATTTTCGGGCTTCGCGCTCGCGTTAGAGTAATGCGGTCAACTCGCGACCGAGCGTACGAGCCGAGTCAGCATTTTTCGAGTTCGATGGATACTTTGTATACATCTTTTCGAATATCTGTTTTAAAAGATTCGAATGAGAACTTTAAAACAGTAAATAATAAATAATAAACAATACTCGGAAAATGCTGATGTGACTGCTCTCACCTTAATATATAAGGACCGGAGCGCAGCCACGGAGGTTAGATTAATTTCTGGAACTGTACGGTTTGGATCGACTGAGATTCGAGCAAGGAATCTCAGTATCATCTTTTAAGCTCATCGACGTACGATTGATTTATCATTTGTAACTAGAGCCTAGAATTCGTGATATAATAAATTATTCTTTTATTAATATTCGGATTTCATTACTTGGGTTCTAACCCTTCACTGGTATACCCCAAAACTAGAGCAACCAAAACCCGGGGACGGATTTTGGCGGCATAACATTGGTGGCAGCGGTGGGATACCAGAGTAACACCGAATAGAATAATTTTTAAATACGAGAATTTTTACTTTCTGTAAAAATCTCCGCGAAATTCTAGTTCCTACGTTCGCTGCATTTCGAGCGCGTAGTAGCTGCCTAAATAAGGCAAAGAAGAGGCCCTCTCAGTGAAAGGAGAGTCCAGACGATCGATCAACGAGTATCGACGGATCCAGGGGATCACAGGAACCAAACCAGGGAACCGAAAAGCCTGCAGCAACTTTCGAAGGGCGTCACCAAACGCCAGACAGTTCGAAGGGAGCCAACACGACTACAAGAGTCAGCACCACAGAGCAAGGGCATCCCGAGATGTGGAAAATAAGCGCACTGTAAGTGGCACCACATATTCATTTACCATTATCAAATTGTATTTTTCCGGAACCGATACGGGCAGTACTGTTCCGACGTAAGAAGATACATGAGTGACCAAGGAACCCCAGCAAATCGAACGATAATAGAACGTCGAGGAAATTCGTTGGAATCCACATTACCAGGAGAAAACGTACCAGTCACCGCCAGTTTGGAGAGTGCGCTTTTGGAGATCTCGGAGCGTACGAGAAGAGTTCTCAGCGAATTATCACCAGAAGGCACCCAGGAGGGAACGGAAGATAGCCCGAACCCCTTATTCGGCGTTAACCTCAGGAGAGGAACTGACTTTGGTACAGAGGACGAGCTTGGGGAAATCGACGAAAGCCTGTTTGAGCCACGAGTAGCTATGCTTCAAGACGCCGAAAACGGGGTATCTCCAGGTACGGTCGATAGGCATATCGACGCTATGAGAGCGCAATTAGGAAACACTCACGGGGAACGGAGACAAAATGTACTGGACTGGGATTTGGAGCAGAGCCACAACTTCGATCTACGCCGCAGATTGAGCCAGCTTCCCAGGTTCGGACTTGCCCCCACAAGAAGAACTCTATTCGGGGATATACCATTAGAACCAGGAAATATCCGGATAGGAGAGCCTACTGGGGAAGAGCACCAAGAAGATACACAAGGTGAAGAGCCGGATAGCGATCTAGGTCGGCGGATGGAATCCATCGAGAGGAAGATGGAAGAACTACTTCGGGCCGTATCCCAAGGACGTGGAGGCCCTCCATCCTCACCTCACCAGCTGTCAAGTCAACCACCACCGCCTTCGGGTCCACCACCACCGCCGTTCGCACAACCGCAAAATTTTAACCAGCTTCCGGGGCCAAACCGGCCTGAAGAACAGCCAGAATATCTCGAGCTGGGACTAGCACTGAGGAATATAAAAAGTTTCGATGGCAACGATCCTAGTAAACTCGATGGATTCATACTATCGTGCGAAACGGTCTGGGAACGTGTGCGACCTGGGCAGCGGTCTACTGTACTTGCTCTCATACTTAGTGGCAAATTGGAAGACAGAGCAACTCGGGAGATGAAGCACAAAACCATCACCACCATCGAGGAATTAAGAGTTGAATTGGAAGCTCTGTACGGAAAGCGGAAATCACTTGCATCTCTACAATATGAATTTTGTCTATTACGTCAAGGAGCTAAGGAATCCGTTTCTGCCTACGCCACACGAGCAGAGAGACTTACGGTGGAAGTTATAGAAAAACTCTGCGAAAGCGTCGCACCACAGGGCGCTCCTTACATCGAAGAAGCCACAAGGAAAAGTGCTCAGATGAATTTCGAGAACGGATTGTGCAAGGAAGTGCAAACTATCGTTCGATCGAGAAATTACCAGAGTCTGCATGATTCTGTAGTTGGAGCTATTGAAGTCGAAAGAATGACGTCTCCAAAATCTTTTAAATATGATAATGAAGGCGGAAATTCCCGTCATTCATTGTCTGCTACTGGTCCAGTTCTGCCTAAATGTTTCACGTGTAATAGGACGGGGCATTTGGCACGCGATTGCAGGAAATCAGGACGGCACAGCCTCCCTGTACCGGGACCCAGTAAAGAGGTGAATCAAGTAAGCGTTACTTGTGCATATTGCAAGAAACCGGGACATACGTTGAAGCAGTGCAGGAAACGGGAGAGAGCTAGAAAGGAGAAGCAGGATGGAAACCAGAAGTCGGAGCAGCCTCCCAAGGCCAGCGTCAACGGGATGACGATAGGAACGTTCCAGGTGAACACTGTCGACACAACCGAAGAGCCAGCAGAGATTCATCAAATATGTGTTGTGAAGTCGACAACCACAGGTGGTACGGCCAACGACTTCCACATAGAATCACCTATGAGTACGGTTGACATGCTTACCTTGAAAGCCGATACCGGAGCTCAATTGTGCATTATCAGCAAGAGTGCACTGAGAGCGGATACAGCGATAGAAAAATCGGAAGTCTACCTCGAAGGAGTAAGTGGCAAAAGAATAAAAACGCAATACGCCGTTAGAATTACGTTAGTAACACCGGCTGTTACTATATCACATTTATTTCATGTGATACCGGATGATGTACCTCTCGGGGTGCATGGGTTCCTGGGAATTGATTTCATGAAAAAACATAATGTCGATATTCTCGGAGGAACATCTATAAAGATGTACGGGCATAGTATGCCCTTGATAAACGGAAGTTTGAAATTAAAATTGCCTCCTCGTAGCGAGAATATCACCTACGCATCCACCAACAGCAAATTAATTGGGGTCATCGAAAAACGTGACATCGCCAACGGAGTAATACTTGGAGCGTGTGTTACGACGCCTCAAGGAAATAGCTGTGTGGTAAGCTTGGCAAATACTACAGCCGAGGAAATCGAGGTTGATCGGCCCATGGTAAGACTCGAACCACTGGCATCAGCTAAAAATTCGAGCAGCAACGAGGCCGATGATCCCGCGCACGAAGTAAACACTGTCGGTGCGGGGAGAGGAGCTACGCGACTCTCGAGACTAAGGACAGAGATAGATGTATCTCATCTCAACAAGGAGGAGATGGAGACTCTTCGGGACATATGCAATGATTATGAAGATATTTTTTATCTAGAAGGAGACAAGCTGCCATGCACAGATATGGTGGAGCACCATATCCCATTGAGGGAGGGAGTGCTGCCCATAAAGGTCAGCTCTTATCGTCTGCCTGAAGCCCACAAACAGGAAGTACAACGGCAAACGGAGGAAATGCTACGGGATAGCATAATACGTCCCAGTCGGAGTCAATGGAACGCGCCGCTGTTGGTAGTGGCCAAAAAACCTGACTCAGCAGGTAAAAGAAAGATGCGAGTCGTAGTAGATTTTCGCAAGTTAAACGAGGCCACCATCGGGGACTCTTATCCACTGCCCAATATAAACGAGATTTTGGATCAGCTGGGACGTGCGCATTACTTCACCACCCTTGATTTAGCATCGGGATTTCATCAGATTCCCATGGCTGAGGAAGATAAAGCAAAGACGGCTTTTTCTACACCACAGGGGCATTTTGAATATACACGAATGCCCTTCGGATTAAAAAATGCTCCACCAACCTTTCAAAGGTTGATGAATTCTGTTTTGGCAGGATTAGAAGGACTGAAATGCTATGTCTATCTGGATGACATAGTGATATTCGGAGGATCACTAAAGGAGCATAATGAACGACTCCGAGAGGTATTCCAGCGACTACGAGAAGCAAAACTCTCATTGCAACCGAGTAAGTGCAGGTTCTTGAGAAAGGAGACGCAGTACCTCGGGCACATCATTTCGGAGGATGGCGTGCGACCAAATCCGGATAAAATAATTGCTGTGAGGAACTTCCCTACACCATGCAACGTGAAGGGTGTGCAGTCCTTTTTGGGTTTGGCTGGTTATTATCGAAAATTTATAAAAGACTTCTCGAAAATAGCCAAGCCCTTAACCGAGCTTATACGGAAGGACGTTCCTTTCGTTTGGACACCACGGCAAGAGGAGGCTTTCGAGGACTTACGAAATATATTAACAACGGCACCGGTACTCCAATATCCCGATTTTAAGAAGCCTTTTGTCGTCACAACGGATGCTTCAGACAAGGCCATCGGAGCTATCTTGTCGCAAGGAATCGTAGGAGAGGACCTGCCTATTTGTTATGCAAGTCGCACGTTAAATAAGGCAGAGCAAAACTATACTACGACGGAGAAGGAGCTCTTGGCCATCGTGTGGGGAATCGCGCAATTTCGACCATACGTCTACGGTACTCATTTCACAGTCGTCACAGATCACAAGCCCTTAACCTGGCTTTTTGGGGTCAAAGATCCAGGGTCGAGACTCATGCGATGGAAAATAAAATTGTCGGAGCATGAATTTGACGTGCAGTACAAGGCGGGTAAGCGTAACACCAACGCAGATGCATTGAGTCGCATATGTGTAGCTACGCGCTCACAAGTAAAGGAGAGAGAAACAGCAAGCGCACCGCCGAGAGAGACAGCATGTGAGCCAGCGTGCGAGAGGGACGCCACCAGCTCAGGCGGCCACAGCATGGGAGTGGAAGAAAGACGAATGATATTACGTGAATATCACGATACACCTTTAGGCGGGCATCAGGGAGCCTCAAGAATGCTGAAGCGTATCCAGCTGAGCTACACCTGGCCTGGCTTACGTAAAGATGTGGAAGAGTATGTGGCACAATGTGACAAATGTCAAAAAAAATAAAATTCGCCCTATGATTAAGGCACCTATGGTAATCACAGACACACCGACAAAAGCTTTCCAGAAATGTGCCATGGATATTGTCGGGCCTATGCCTGAGACGGAAAGAGGTAATAAATACATACTTACTTTTCAAGATTTATTAACTAAATATAGTGTCGCCATACCACTGCAAAATCAACAAGCCAACGAGGTAGCAAAAGCATTTGCGGAGGAAATTGTGTGCCGCTATGGTACACCTGAGATTGTACTCACGGATCAGGGTACGAACTTCCTTAGTGCAACATTTAAGGGAGTATGCAAACTCCTGCATATTGAAAAAATACAAACAACAGCCTATCATCCCGAGTCCAACGGTGCGCTGGAGCGTTCCCACAGGACACTGGCTGAGTATCTGAAAAGCTATGTGGATGAAGACCAAGGGAATTGGGATCAATGGTTACCATATGCCATGTTTTCATATAATACGACGCCGCATACTTCTACAGGTTATACACCTCATAGTTTGGTATTCGGAGAAGAAGCAGATCTTCCAACAGCTTTGCAGAGGGTACCAAGAGCTACATATTCATATGAAGATTACGCCGCAGAATTGCGAGAACGACTTCGTGCTGCTTGGACTTCGGCACGAGATAACCTGAGAGCGTCGAAGGAGCGAGCCAAGCTGCAGTTTGACAAGAAGGCCAAGATCCAGGAATTTCGTGTGGGTGACAAAGTTCTACTGCACGGTGAGACGATACGTCGTGGAAGATCGGGGAAATTGACACCACAATGGATCGGACCATATATGGTGGAGGAGGTCCATTCAGCCTCAAATTATACTATCAAAAAGGGACGGCGGAGCATCAAGGTACATGTGAACCGTCTCAAGCATTATATCGAGCATTAATCATGTCTCGAAGATAGCAGAGCGGCAAGAGAGTGGAGTTGGGCGAGCGACGCAGAAGAAATTGAAAAACAAATATATATGTGGAAAAATAACATTATTTATTTTTTGAAAATTACAATCCACAATGCGGGCACGGGGGAGTGATAACTCCGAAAAGGCGCTGAAGGCCCAAGGGATCGGGGATGGCACCAATCGTTGGATTGCTGTCCCACAGCTTGTCCACACCTCTGCTGCGGAGTCGACGCTGTTGTCGAACTTTTTCGGCCTCTCGTATGAATTCTATGAGGTACTGCGGTCGACGGGGTTCCTGAGAAGGAAACAACGCTTTCTGGAAAAGCAAAACGGAAAATTTATTATGAAAAATTATTATTACAAAAAAAATATATCTATATTTTTTTTTTGGAACACCATGAGAATTTACCATTACTCGGTAGAATTCGGGATTGAATTCTTGACCGGGGAAGTGATGAGCGACCATTCCTACGTTCATGGTTGAAAAGATGGGATATTCGTTCTGTCCTGGAACTGAAACCGGAGCTGAGTGACAGTACTGCCTGGGGCCGGTTAATTTATATTACCGGTCCAAGCCTTGCAATGGATATTTGTATTGGCCTGACCTTATTATTTTTGTTTTTGGCACACTGTTACAGGGTATCACTGCTGAGTCAGCTGGTAATTACCGTTGATTCCGATGCTTCATACGAGGTCAAGAAGTTTCGTGACGCACCAGGAATCATTTTTGAGGAAATTGGTAGTCTAAACATTTTTTCCGACACGTGGAATCTCGCTATCCATGTGGACATAAAACTTCTGGCTCAGCAGGAAGCGAATTTCGTGGTGCAGCTTCACCGCCTCCAAGAGAATTGTAAGCAAGATATGGAGGATAATAGCCAATGTCAGGCGCTATCCGACACAGTAGTACGAGTCAACGAGAGGATACAGCACAGCATCGGAATTTTTCACGATTTGGTGGGAGCAGAGCATAGTCGTAAACGCAGAGGACTTATTGACGGGTTGGGCTCAGTAATAAAGGCCCTTACTGGAAATATGGACTCGTCTGACGCCGAACGCATAGCTGCCGAATTGGAGAGCGTTCGGAAGAACGAAGAGACCCTAAAGAAGGGATTAAGGGATCAGGTGCAGGTGGTTGAGTCAGCATTGGAGTTGTTTAACCGTACTGCACGAATTACCCGTGAAAACGATCATGCTCTATGGAAATTAATTACGCGAACCAATGCGGATTTTAAATTAAGAGGAGATCGTCTTGCAGCACGACAACGTCTCGACGAGAGTATTGCCGCCATAGAAGCCTACGCAGAGTCGCTACTGGGTAGTGTAAGGGAGTTGGTCCATATGTTCTCCAGTATAATGACTGGTACAGTGAGTCCAGCCATGCTTAGCCCGGAGAAATTAACGGAGTATCTAACGGAAGCGTTACCACATATTCCACGAGGACACAGCTTCCCTCGTCAGGTTACTCGAACTGATGCGGTCCATCTACTACGGTTGTCTACGGTGAAGGCGTTTCGAAAAGGTGGTATGGTAGTGGTACTGCTGGAAATACCACTCATCAGCCAAGCAGATTTTAGCGTTAACCGGGTGTATCCATTACCAAGGAAGTCGGTCAACAACACCTATTTCTATATGGAAACATCCGAGGATCTCGTCATCGTCAACAGGGAAAGCCGAAGTTATCTTCGAATGTCGAAGAATGAACTGGATGCCTGCAGGATTGACGGAGATAAATATTATTGTAATTCGCAGCATCCAGTACTAGCTGTGAACGACGATGCGCCTTGTGAGGTTATCATGTTCGCCACGAATGCAGTCGGCGAGGAGCATCGATGCCCGAAGCGTGTTATAAAGCTGACCCGTCCTTTGGTCATGAGTATGCAGCAGCCTGGCCGCTGGTTGTATACCGCGCCGGGAGAAGAAGCGGTCAGCATATCATGCGATGGACGACCAGTTCAACAGGAGATCTTGGAGGGTACTGGAATATTAACCTTATCCGGGAAATGTGTTGCGACAGCCCAGGATTTTAAGGTCGGAACTGTGAGGCGCATTACCCAGGATGTTCGAGATGGGACTTTCATCCCCGCATACAACCTAACCCTATCGGAACACGAAGAGAAGGCGGTTCCGAAAATTATTAATGTACAAGAAAGCGCAGTGCTTCGGAATATTGTCAGCAATCCAGAGGAGCTGAATAATTTGGGAACGCGTCTACGCCAGATCGACGGTGACTTGGAAGCTGTGCAGACCAATCGGACGAAATTATTTTATACTGTGGGCCAATATTCCATTAGCGCGATAGCGTTGCTGGTGTTGGTTGGTTTTTCGTTGAGATCATTGGTGAAGATGATCTGCCGTTCAAGGAGGACTACGGAACAGCCAACGTCGGAAGAAACGGAAGCGAACATAGTCTAAGGAGGGAATGAGGATTCCGAGGGGAAAAAAATATATATTCTTTTCCATTTCGGGAAGAAATAATCTTTATTCCTATATCTACATATTCCGGAATTCCGGTTTAAGTGTGTATATATATATATATATATGAAGGCTGCCAAATGGACCACAGCATCTTGGGTCACCACCGGCATCCAGGCATCGTCTGGAGGAGAAAACTCAGCGGGAGATGTCCATGGAGCGCTCTGTAGTTGATGCTGTGCGGGTCCAGGACAAAAATCTTCGGATACGGTGCCGGGGAATCCTTCGCCGGTTTTGTGACCCTGCCAGATGACACCTGGGAGGAAGAGGAAGTGGCGGCCTGAAAAATACCGATAATTTATAGGACCATTATTATGGTTATCTCTTTTAATTTGTTTATTTTTTTTTTAAAATAATTAGTTAACTTACCTTTGTTTGTTTGCCCATTGCGGAAGAGTCCAAGTTGATTATTGGTTATTTAAAAAACGAACGGTCGTTAATATAGGAAGCCGAAGCTGCTGCGTCAGCTTCGCGGTATTCGACCAGGGGCACGCTAAACTCGGTATCGCCGCGGTTCGGAAGCGGGTCAATATCTCCGAAGCTATGGGAGATCGGGTTTTCCGATCATAGGGAATAATTTTCAAAAGGAAATGATGTATTTTTCTTTTAATGTTTGGGTTAAAATTAATGTAAATATGTGGGTCATATTTTTTGTTAACTGGTTTCGGACGAAAAGAAAATTGTAATTTCTTTTCTTTTTAAGGGGGGAGGGATGTTGTACCCCGATTGCGTGTACAGGTATGCACATTCGTGCGTACATACGCGCATGCATATTTTCGGGCTTCGCGCTCGCGTTAGAGTAATGCGGTCAACTCGCGACCGAGCGTACGAGCCGAGTCAGCATTTTTCGAGTTCGATGGATACTTTGTATACATCTTTTCGAATATCTGTTTTAAAAGATTCGAATGAGAACTTTAAAACAGTAAATAATAAATAATAAACAATACTCGGAAAATGCTGATGTGACTGCTCTCACCTTAATATATAAGGACCGGAGAGCAGCCACGGAGGTTAGATTAATTTCTGGAACTGTACGGTTTGGATCGACTGAGATTCGAGCAAGGAATCTCAGTATCATCTTTTAAGCTCATCGACGTACGATTGATTTATCATTTGTAACTAGAGTCTAGAATTCGTGATATAATAAATTATCCTTTTATTAATATTCGGATTTCATTACTTGGGTTCTAACCCTTCACTGGTATACCCCAAAACTAGAGCAACCAAAACCCGGGGACGGATTTTGGCGGCATAACATTAGGGTATATACATTATAGGTAAGTTCATGATCTAAATAATAATTGTGTAGAAGTCGATCGTCTACAGTGTACCGTGTCGTCAGACATCAGATCCGTAGGGCCGCTTCTCTTCAGAGTCAATGTGGTCCGCGGTGATGCCGGCGTTTGTTTCAAGCGTGGGAGGGAAATGTGGCGTTCGTACTTGATTGGTCTAATACTCGTGTTGTAGTTAGAACTGCAAGGCCGATTTAGTGAATTTACTATTATATTACGATCCGAATAATAACGTCATAGAGATCGAGGATTCAGGTCTATGGACAGGGAAGATCGAAAAAATAACGTTGTTTAGGACAGGATAGCATAATAAATGAATTTTTTACTTGGTTCGTTTACTTGTATACGCCCAGTCCGGGCAAATCTTGCTCGCTCTCACTTCACGGTCTTTCTTAGCGCTCTATTGTAGCAGCTCATTCGCGATCTTCGGATGTTCACACTCGTTACACACTGCTCCAACTCTGCGTCGCGTTCTATTTGCGTTTTCCTAATTCATCGTTAAGTGATAACGTATCGCAAATCACGGTTCCGGGTTCGACTGACGCACGCGCCATTTTAATAAATCGTTTTCGTGTGTATTCGCTGCTACAGGATAGCAATTATCGGCAGGAGAATAGCTGTCTATTAAAATGGTTCTTGCGTTATGTTACGTAGGTAAGCCTGGGGCAAAATGATGTTGCGTAGATGAACATGCCTCAATTTTCACAGATTTTTGTGGTGAATGCGTTCTTTTCCTAAATTCTTACATTTTTTTATCAAGTAATAGCCAAAACTTGTTATTAAAATCGTCGATGTCGTATGTATAATTTTTCTTCCTGTAAACTGTGGCACATAATCAAGCGATTAAAAACTCGTGTAATAGTGCCGACCTTCGTACTTTTTTTTTTTTTTTTGTTAAACGTTAGATTAATATTTGGATACAACGTTGCAGAATCAACGATAATGTGCATAAGGTCTATTTTTTTTCTTGATATTAATAACTCCGTAAAAATTGATCGTTTACTTTCTAAAAGCTTAATTTTTTGCAGTCACACGACTGTAGCTCGTTTCATAACGTCGATATCATTTATAAATAACAGTATATAAACATGTGTACTCCTTGTTACAAATTTTTTTTACAGCTGAGTGCCAAATATGCCTATTGGCCCCTGCCACGCACACGTTTTTGCCGTGTGGGCATTGCTGCTGCTGCGAATCGTGTGGAGATCGGTTATGGAATTCGTCCGCCGTATGCCGCTGCCCTCTATGCAGGGCCATGGTTCTCAGTCCACCCCAAAGAATTTGGCTGACACGAGCATAAAAAATTGAATAAAGTGCAATATAAAAAAACTGTTTACGAAAAGTTAATCGTTTTATTTAATCCGATGTATACCTATATTAACTATATGCAAAAATCTGCAGATTGCCGTAAGTTATCGTTCTTCTTTGTAGTTTAAAAAGTATTTGTTGTTGCCATACAAGATAAAATATAATTACTACAAAATTAGGTTAGATTTTTTCAAACCACTTTTTTACAGAGTGGCTTTATTCCCATTTATATTAAAGCCATGATGAAGTGTAGAAGTTGTTTTACAGTTCAATGTATGCGTAACTTGTAAATTCAACAACAAAAAAATCCGTGTTTTAACTGTCAATGTGTTTTCACTTAAAAATGACTTAAAAATGACTTCAAACCACCTGGTTAGTTTTTGCAAAAAAGAAAAAGATCATTCGTGGTTCGGAATAACCGGCCCATGAATTTCATAATTGTACTATGCTAATCACTCATGCTGGTGCGCGTGCCTGAAAAGCTTTTGCGTTGCTGTGCTCTTATAGAAGGTTACGGGCGCTGCTGCGCTCTTATAAAAGCGCGGCAACGTCCGTAACCTCTTCGTCTTATGTCAAATTTGACATCGAATTGATTTTGTTTATAACGGCCTGTCCTGGCAACCAATCACAGCTCGAATAGTTTGCTAACAATGTTTTCCCATGAACTTTTTAAAAGACGGATTGACAGTGTCGAGTGATCGTCCCGATAACCGACCCACGATTTTGGCAACTGTGTCAACCAATTCGAATAACCAGTTCAACAACCGGATATTTCTGGGTTGCTTTCGATAAAAAATAAACTGGTTGTTTTCATTGTTATGCAATTGGTCACTGGATTCGCTAGGTCAGTAAAGGATGAAAGTAAAAATATAATCTTTTGTTTTTCTGTTGAAATGAAAGTAACCGGTGTAATAAACTGATGAAACATTACAACTGTCATGAGAGATTTTTTTCTATGACCAACCTAGATTTCAGGACATAATAATTTAAGAATTAATGTGTCCTGATTAAGACAGGTAATTAAGAGCACCGTAAGAGGGCTAGTAAGGTTAATTCGATGGAAAAAAAATATATTTTAAGGAATTGTTTCAGATGGTATAAGTAATAGTGGTTTATTTAGTTAATTTCTATGTAATAATACAACATCTGAACTATATTGTCCTAAATGTTCTGTAACACGGTAGATTTTGTACCAGCTCCACCCCGCAGGCTGGCTCGAAGGCCATCACACTCCGCCTATATTTTGTTTTTAGTATTTTAGAGCAGTATTTTTCGGATTTAGGTAATAGGAATATTTTGTGTAGAAATCCCCCCCTTTACCCCCCTTCCCATCCCTAGTATGAATGTGAGATGAGTAATAGCCCCCCCCCGGAGACCATGGAGGCCCTCAAGGACGAGATAAGAGGCTACGGCAGCTTAGACAGAGTGACGTGGGGAGAGTGTGGGCTGGAAAAACCATCTGACCCCGGACAGCATCCGAGCCAGCTGATGAGTACACCCCGCACCACACGAGTAGCCTCCACACTCGTGTGGACATAAGTTGGAGTTAGCCGCCCGACTGCGTGGATGTACTCGCACTACTAGGATCGCCAGCGGCACTCAAACGGCCCGCGGCGATCACTCCAGCCAGCTGTGCTACGCTGCCTCGCCACTGCACTGCTCGAGCGCCACTGACCAGCCACACTCGATCCGTTGATCGATGTCGAAGCTCCGTAGTGCTCGGGAGCCGACGAGTCCCGAGGATCGACGAGGGTCTCCGAAAACATCGAGGAAGAAGAAGGATGACGGTTTTCTTATCACTTCGAGCTTCGCCGTCGCCGTGTCCTCCCGTAAATATTGTTACGCGCGTGATTGAAATAATACTCTCTCGTTATTGTAAAAGGTCACGTAGCTTTTATTCTGCAACACGATCCGTTAGCACGTCTGGATAAGTCGCGGTGTCAACCGAAACTGTCTTGTTTATCTGTCTCCGTTGTCAAGTTAGACGGTTGTCAAGTTAGTCGGTTGTCAAGTGCTTCGTCTAGTGTGCCGTGTTCGGTCTGAACCCCAATGTGAAGTGAACTTGGCGCGCACCATTCGTTACACTACTCCCCTCCCTTTTGAGTTGCCGTCCCGGCAACTCCCTAAAAGTACTGAGATGTGGTTGCCATGGTCCATCCAGTTCTACTCGCGACCTAATTACACTGCCCTGGCATTTGCCCTAGTCCCGAGGGAAAACCATGGCTGAAAAACCTGGGAAGGACAGTGTTTACAAATTAAAAGCTTCCTATACTTCATAATATTTTACATTAATGTCTGTCACGCAACTGTCCTTGTCAGTCCTTAAATAATACAAGACATTCATAAGTTCCACATTGTTTTGCTCTCTTCTTTCTTTCTCTTCTTCTTTCCCTTTATTTTCTTTCGCTCTTTGGTGCAGTTTCTCCGGAGTCCTCTGAATCCTGAAGATATTCCTTAAGGATGGTGGAAAGGAAGGAGGGATTCACAGGAGTCCAAGGAAACCTGTGACATAAAAAATAACTCTGCGAAGAAATCTGCACCACAAAAAAAATAAATCATTTCGCGGAATTGTCAACCCGAAATATCCGTCATCAATGTGCTACTAAGGAAAGATTTTTCAAATAATATCGGTCACTGCTGCGCGAGTAATAAAGTGTGCACCCTTATATTACCCCAGTGTTGCCGATCCGACGAAAATATTCAGGTATTCATCCCGGGATGTTCTAAAGTAACCAATAACCGAGATTATGATCAGTAACCAAGATTATTTTGAGGTCACCCTAGCCCCTAGCCAGCGAAACCTGATCAGGAAGTCCCAAACTCTAACCAAGCCCAGTTAGAAATTCAGCTACAACCCTCTAGATTCTCCGGAAACCCTTAACAGGACGCCTTTCTACACTTTACCGGGTGAAACGAAGAAGCGTCCAAGGCTCCAGCCAAGCAATCAAAATACACTTTCCCCCATTGACGCTCTATGATCTGTCACCTCTAATAGTCCTAATCTTCGAAAGGGGCTAAACGGTCAATATGAACAATTTTCAATTTTCCTCGCGGGGGTTTTTGAATTCTGTAAACTACGTCGTTAATTTTCGTTTTTACTATAAATGGTCCTACCCAATCTCTTTGTAACTTAGGGCACTTTCCTTTGACTTTTTGGGGGTAATAAAGCCAAACCTGTTGTCCGGGTTTAAATGAAAGCATATGTGACTTAACGTTGAATTTGGATTTCATCTTGTCGCTTTTAATAAGGAATCGTTTTCGGATTTGGTCATGAATCGTATTCAATTTAATTTTAAGTTCGTCAACGAATTCAGGAAGATCGATCGTTTTCAGGCCTCCGAGGTGGATGCCTGACTCTGACTCTGACAATATCGCTGAATATGTCCGGTTTTTCCACACCTCCAGCAGTCGAGCTGTTCGCGCGGAACAACGTTTTGAGGTGGTCCTCTCGAGTTGGAATTGTCTGCGTTATTTGAGGTAAATCGATCGTTATCTCGCGAGTTGATGGGACGCACGGATCTATCGTTGTTTCGCAGATCGTTCGGAAAGTTGTTTTTTTCGATATGATTCACGGTGTGAATCTCTTTGGCTCTCATTATGGCGCGGTCAAACGAAGTGATGTTTTCGAGTCGAAGAGCTTTTCGTATATTGAAATGATGGATCCCAGTTATAAATTGGACGCGTGCAATTTTGTCTTTTGATTCTGCGTTTAATTCCGGATGAGCTGAGTGAGTTAATCTTTTAATGTCGTTTGCAAAAGTCGTGAGATCTTCGTCAAATTTTTGTCTTCTCGCGCTCAACTCGGTAATTGCCAAAAGGTCGGATGGAGTGACCCCGTAACTAACGTCAAGGGCGTGTTTTAACTTATCGAACTGGCGCGCGTCGTCTGCGGTGAGGGTGTCGAGGATTCCCTTCGCCGAACCACGGAGCGAGGAAGCCAGAACGAGAGTTTTCTCTTCTGTCGAATAATTGTTAAAAGTCGAAATCATCTCGAATTGTTTATAAAATTGTCCCCAAGATCCGCGACCGTCGAAAGTGTCAACTTCTAAATGGGATCGGTTGGTGTGGACGAACGTATGCGGTGGAGCAACGTTTGAATTTATAGAATTATTATTTACATCGCGGTCGTGCGAAAGTGGTTCTGGGTTACGCGGAACCTCGTGAATTTGAGCGAAATTTGAAAGAGGAATAGTAGAGGTAGAAGAAAAAGGGATAGTAATGGAAGGAGGAACATTATCTGGTGGATTCTGGCGAAGTTCGGCCATCAGGATCCTCGCCGTCTCCCGAGCGGTGATCGAGGCTGTCTCCTGGGCGATCAGCTGGACGACTTCCCCTGCCGATGTCACGGCGGCCTCCCTTGCGGCTGCTACGGCTGCGTTCTGAATCCTGTCCAGAGCGTCCTCGATTTGTCGTTGGGTCCGTTGTCTCTCCCTCTCCATTTCCTCCCTTAAAAAGCTGATCTGGTCGGGTTCGCCAGCTGCTGTCGCGGTGTTGGTCACATCCTGAATGTTCGAGGCGATCCTTTTTCGCCGTCCGTGTCTCGTATTCATTACTTTTTTTTTTTTTTATATCACTCACTCAAAAAAAAATTATTTATCCCGAACGCGTTTTTTTTTAATTTTTTTTTTTTTTTATCAGGGCCGAAAAAATCCGCACTTCTGACACCAATGTTACGCGCGTGATTGAAATAATACTCTCTCGTTATTGTAAAAGGTCACGTAGCTTTTATTCTGCAACACGATCCGTTAGCACGTCTGGATAAGTCGCGGTGTCAACCGAAACTGTCTTGTTTATCTGTCTCCGTTGTCAAGTTAGACGGTTGTCAAGTTAGTCGGTTGTCAAGTGCTTCGTCTAGTGTGCCGTGTTCGGTTTGAACCCCAATGTGAAGTGAACTTGGCGCGCACCATTCGTTACAATATCATAGCAAAGTTTGTGAGTCCTCGTGGGAGTTGTCCACGGGACTAGGATTGTGTGTGTGAGTGTGATAATTAGCGTGAGTAATTTTTATTTGTCCTGAGACCCCTTTTTCCCCTTTTCGCCCTGTATTTTTTAAGTCATTACAGTTTGTATTTTTCATTTTTATATCGAGTCAACCGGCTGCCACCCCGTGGAGACCGGCACGTTTTCCTTAGACTTAATTAGCGATTATTTTGTGTCTTCTGCGTGCGAGGTAGTGTGGTGGTGATCGCGACTATCTCGGCGATATTTAACATTAACTTTCCTTCCCGATTTTATTTATATTTTTGCCCCATTAGCGAATATTCCCCTGCCACCCCCCCCCCCTTTTCAGCCATACCGAGGTAATAATTAAGAAGCCATAGAGTTCGGGAACCCTCCCCCCTGAAATCGTCTCTCTTTTGGCTAGCCGAGTTACCCCACTTTTTGCCATATTTTTGTTATTAATTTTTTTCCATATTTTGCCATATTTTTGTTATTAATTTTTCCCCATTTGGCCATAGTTTGGTTATTAATCTTTTTTTTGTCCCCTGTAGTTTGCATATTTCCCCCCCGTGACACCCAGAGTCCCTGCCACCGGTAACCCCCGCCATTTCCCCTACCCGACCGTGCTGGACTCTGAAATTTTTCGACGTCGCCCGGACTTAGAAAGTTTTCGACAGTCTTGGGACTTAGAAAATTTTCGACAGAGTCGGACTTAGAAAAATTTCGACTCCTCTCGGACTCTGAAAATTTTCTAAGTCCGGGCGACGTCGAAAAATTTCAGAGTCCGAGAGGAGTCGAAATTTTTCTAAGTCCGACTCTGTCGAAAATTTTCTAAGTCCCAAGACTGTCGAAAATTTTCTAAGTCCGGGCGACGTCGAAAAATTTCAGAGTCCGAGAGGAGCCGAAATTTTTCGACGTCGCCCGGACTTAGAAAATTTTCGACAGTCTTGGGACTTAGAAAATTTTCGACCGAGTCGGACTTAGAAAAATTTCGGCTCCTCTCGGACTCTGAAATTTTTCGACGTCGCCCGGACTTAGAAAATTTTCGACAGTCTTGGGACTTAGAAAATTTTCAAGAGAGTCGGACTTAGAAAAATTTCAGCTCCTCTCGGACTCTGAAATTTTTCGACGTCGGCCGGACTTAGAAAATTTTCGACGCCCTCCGGACTCTGAAATTTTCCCCCCGTCTTGCGCAGTCCCCCCCCCCCCCCAACGGTGCTACACGTCACGTAGCTGGCGCCCACTTGAGTTTTGCCATTATAGTTATTTAGTTAACGCGAGTTATCCGATTCCCCTCATTTCGAGTTCTTGTATTGAGTTTTTTTCTTTTGTTTTTTCTTGAGCCTGTTGTACTATTAAATCGAGTTTGGTTATTTTTCTCATAATTATTTTGTTTTTATTACCTCTTTTCACTAACCCCTTCCCCTCCTAATAAAAAGGGAAGCCGGTTATAGTTCATTGCAAATTATTGATAAATAGCCGTTGGCAGCAAATCTCCGCAGGCGCATCGAAAAAAAGTTGTTTTGCGGTGTACGCTTTTACTCGTCATTGGATGATCCGAAACAAAAAAATAAAAATGCCCAAGTTAGGTGAGATTGTTCCTCGAAGTAACAACGTCGAGATTTTTTTTAATCGATTTTTTCATTTTCGGTAGCACTTGGAAGTACAAAACGGGTTGTTCGAAAAAAAAAAAAAAAAAAAAGAAAGGCAAATTTGTTGTTGTAGAAAAGAGAATAATTATTCGAAAGATATCCCATGTAACAAACGCATTTTAATTTTTTCTTTCGGATGTTCCAGTGACGAGTTATAGCGTACACCGCTATAACTATAACTCTTGTGTTGAGAAATGGCAGAGAAATGGCAGCAAATATTCTATATTTTGATGACGTGACAATATCGAATATTTTGATATGCTTACAGAGGAAATATTTTCATTTTTTAATATTCTATCAATTTCGGATGAACTGAGAAAAAATTGATAAGTAGTTCGCCCGATAACTTGAAGACTAAGGAAATAAATAAAGGAAATGGAAAAACGATTTAATTTTCATTTTCGCTGATTTTAATCTGTTCGGCATTTTGACCATTCACTATTTCGACATTCGCTATTTTGACCTTTCGACAGTTTCTGTATCCACATTTTACTTACTCGTAATTCTTATTCACAACCTATTCATTTTTTGTATATTGGCTACAATAAATATAGACTGCTATCCATATTTAAGTATGGTAGTATGAGTTCTCCATATAATTCGTATCTGTTTTTTGTTCATTCGAAGTATAGTTTTTCTGAATAAATATTATCGAATAAATGAGTATTTCGATAATTGACCTTACAACAAAACAATTATTCGGCTAAATAATCTCTAGAAAATAAAGAATTAGGGTAATCATCTTTCGTCATTCAAATATTCGCTATTGTGAAATTAATGTATATGGGCCATTCCAAATTTCACGCGTTCAGAATTTTGACCTCCACCCATTCTAAGGTCATGCACGAAGCAGGTGTCCGAGCATGGAGCATGCATAGCTCATCGCCAAGTGACTCTATAATGTGTGATTACTCTTCCTCAACGCGAGTAATTCATGGAGGTGAAATTGAAAATAAGTCCTCAGAGTTAGTGTTTCTATCTCATCACCGGACACTTGTGAATTTACGTAACAGCCGATTTAAGGGATTCTAAATTCAAAGACTTTAATTCTGATATATCACAATTTAGTGGATCAGGACACAACGCACCAAGTGAGTTGGGCTGTCTCAAGGAAAATAGTAAACAAAAGAACTTGGTGCCTTGTTAGCCCGGAATTCTAAATTGCTCAATCGAGTGCAACTATGTGGAGATGATTACAAGGAGTTCCACAGTCAATGTGAGCTGGGCTGTCTCAAGGAAAATAGAAAAAAAAGAAACGTTGGCTATGGTATCCTCATAAAGTCTTCTCGTTGCATGTAAAAGTTAATTAATACAATTATATCCCTTAGTCTCCGGGATGGTACAGTTTGAATCGAATCCGAGAATAAAATGAAATATTAAATAAAGTGATTTTACTGAGAAAAATGGTCGCAATTCGTAGAAATCGTCTTGTGTGTAAGAGAGAGATGATCGCGTTGTTGTTATCGTTGTCGCTTTCTGAGCTCTTATTCAGATGTCATCAATCGCGAATTTGTAGGTCTATAGAGTGAGATGTGGAGCAAGGGGAAGCCTTGTAGATCCGCTACGAGCTTATAGATCTATATGGTGAAACGCAGAGCAAGGGGAAACAAGTTTCGGCCGTGCGCTTGTAGATCTATATAGTGAGACGCAGAGCAAGGGGAAGCCTTATACCTCCGCTACGAGCTTGTAGATCTATATGGTGAAACGCAGAGCAAGGGGAAACAAGTTTCTACCGTGCGCTTGTCGGTCTATATAGTGAGACGCAGAGCAAGGGAATACTACTTCTTCGACGTACTTCGACCGCGAGCTTGTAGATCTATACAGTGACACGCAGAGCAAAGGCGAAACGGTATGCCTTCGGTGTGAGCTTGTAGATTTATATGGTGAAACGCAGAGCAAGGGGAAACAAGCTTCGACCGTGTGCTTGTCAATCTATATAGTGAGACGCAGAGCAAGGGGAAGCGGTATGCCTCTGCTGGATGCTTGTCGATCTATATGGTGAAACGCAGAGCAAGGGGAAACAATCTTCGACCGTGTGCTTGTCGGTCTATATAGTGAGACGCAGAGCAAGGGGATACGTACTTCGACCGCGAGCTTCTAGATCTATACAGTGAAACGCAGAGCAAGGGGGAAACGGTATGCCTTCGCTGTGAGCTTGTAGATCTATATGGTGAAACGCAGAGTAAGGGGAAACAAGTTTCGACCGTGCGCTTGTAGATCTATCTAGTGAGACGCAGAGCAAGGGGAAGTATTATACTTCTTTTGTTTATTATTTACGTGGCTAGAATTCTCAGAATTTTGTCATTTTAAATTATAATAAAAGATATTTTCAATTTTTAGTTTAACCATGGGATTTTTGGGAAGTAGACACTACATGGGTCTGCGCGATGCAGCGGCATATAGTATGGGAAGGATTGAAGATAGGAAAGATAGAGGGAAGCCTTTATATGGGTCTGCGCGGTGCAGCGGCATATAGGCTTCGATAGGAAAGAAGAGAGAGGACAGTAGGGGTCTACGCGGTGTAGCGGCCTACTGGAGCTGGGCGGGCTCACGGGAAAAATGAAGTGGGTCAGCACGATGCTGCGGCACGTGGGGAAGCTGGGCGTGCTTACGGAAGTGCTGTTCGAGGGTAGACGCAATGTCTCGGCTCGACAGCACGGTTACTATAAGGACCTTACTGGGACAAAGTGTTATCAGGAAAGATAGTCAGAGAATAAGGTACCGAACTCGTGCGAGGCGCGCTTATATATCCGCCGATCAGCTGTTTACAACGGTGACATCTTCCCCCTTGAGGTCTCCCTAGGCCCTGTTGCCACGTTCGGTGTTGCCAGACTTTGATTTTATCGATTGCTCGCCAGGGATATACGTGTCCCGTTAGAATACATTTTTAAATACTTATTAATTATTATTATTTATATTAATGTCTTCGCGAAAAAGAATTAGTGTGTCATTTTTATGATGTTTCACACAAGCCTATGAGTAGGCGGTTTATGTATAATTTCTTTTTTGCAGTTTATATGCATTTTTAAATACTTATGAATTATTATTAATAATTATTATTTATAGTAATAATTATTAATAATAAAATAGTAGTTATTAATTATCATGCTACCATAATTTCTTGTTTGCAGTTTATATGCATTTTTAAATACTTATTAACTATTATTAATGATTATTATTTATAGTAATAATTATGAGTAAAATAATAGTAGTTATTAATTATCATGCTACCATAGTTTCGTTTTTGCAATTTATATACTGTAACGGTATTTCTCCGTGTACATTAAATTTCGTTATTCTGAAGATCCAGAATACGAGACTCGAGTAGGAAGGAAATTAATTTAGACGTTAGGTAATAGGCAAAATAGATTTTTTTATTCAAAACAAGAAAACTAAGTAATAATATTAATCATTTCAGATGTTGATCATAATTTTTGGTGACTTTTTGAACTTATTCTTTTCTTTCAATGGATTTATTGGCTCCATTATACCTTACAATATTTTTCCCGGGCCTCCGCAAGGCATCATAATCGTTTCCGCATGAGTCCCTAAATCGTACCCTCTTATTCCTAAAATCCCGCAAATCTATGCTAAATTCTTAAATCTATGTTGATTTTCAACGATTCGAAGTCCTTTCGGCTTTACATCATTTCCCACGCCCGCAGCAATGCGATTATCGGCCAAGATCTCATTTACACATCGATTGCGCTTATATGGTCATGGTGGCGCCATCTGTCGGTGACCGGCAGCCCTCAGAGACTCGCAGCATGCCATGGATTCATGTTATGCGAAGAGCCTGCAGCCCGCAGCTTATATTCCGCCTCTCTGACGTAGGTGTATCGCTATCTTCCTTGCTCTCATGGGAAGATCGGACCTCTCGCTTGCTCACACAGTCTTCCTTCCAGTAGAGCCCTTCTCAGCCTTGACGAAACGTCACCGCGCTGCTGTTGATCCCGCTCGATAGCAGAGTCAGTTGGCCCAAAATGGCTGCCCCCGTGTGCCACATGGAATATCGCCGGTTGTGAAAGATTTTGAGATCTCGGGATCTAGGCATCCGTCAGACTCGTGCGATAACTTGAATTGTTCGTCTTTTTGTGCGGAACAACTCTGTGCCTTGAGTCTGGCGTGTCGATGCCTCCTTCAGTGCGAGAATAGTGTGGAAAGTGGCTGATCAGGAATCTATCCCCTCTCCGCCGTGACAGCTCGCTGGTATATGCTCCCAGATGTGTGAAATAAAATACCGGGTATGTATTTTATCTACTTTACAGTAATTATTCCGACGTTGGCTCTCTTCCTGGGACTGATGGGCATCTGTCACTCCATCCTCACGCTAAACTCCGAGTCTTTTTCCTCGAGTTAGTCGATGTAATGGAAGCTGCCGGCCGGTGTCATGAGATATTTGTGACAGGCGACAGTTATTTTTACTTCGTAGTTGCCGTCAGTATCCCGAAGATCCAATCAGCTTTCCCGGTATGAATCGTCCTTCCTTGGCTTCCTCAGGGTGTTGCTCAGCCGCTGGTGGTTCTGTAACAGGCCCCGACTGCTACGCGCACCCCCATTTTATACCCGAACTACCCTCTATCCATCTCCGTCGCACTCCTACCCTTATTTCCTACACCCAAAATTCCTGTAGCCCTTTAATTCCTGAAGCCTATCCCCTTTTTTCTGTCTTTCCACTGTTACGGCACAGATCCGTTTTTCCCGAAAATTCACTCTAGGCAAAGGAGAGTGAGGCTCTCCCTGTTACGCTAGATTACAGGTGAATTAAAAGGGCGGATGGGTGTTATGGCCTTGTTTAGAGCCTACCCTCTCGGGCAAAAGCTCGGGAAAAGGCCTAAGGGTGTTTCTTCGACTTTGATAATAAACGGAAAACTGACTTACCGGTACTGCTGTAAAGGCCGATGGGTGGATGTAAAAACGGTGGTCGGGTAGTCGGAACCGATGGTGCGACGTCAAAGGTGACGGGAAGTTTCAGCGTGAACGGCAGCAGGAGTCGGTTGTAGGGTGATCGTTGAGTGCAGTAATTAATTAAAGGCACAACACTTGATATTTTTTTCTTTAAACACTGCGGTTTATTTTGAAACAAAAACTGAACGGAATACAAGAGCACACAGGTGATCACTGAATCTTACACTTCAAATTGGCTAAAATTCACTAATGACCGGGGAACGACGGACTTGAACTATTAACTCACGCGGCTATGACCAAAATTTCAAAGTTCGACTACCACAAAGGTTCGGGTAACCAGTGTGACTTTGAGCGGCGAATTAAAACTACTGCGCGAAAAAACTGTAGACCGGGACTGACGCGGCGCGTCAAGGGCTACATCTTATATAGACATCTGAAGATATACAAATGATAACCCCTGAGAGGGGGCACCCACTAGAGTTCATTCAGTCGTCCCCACCATGCCTTTTGTCTTAGAGCTAGCTTATTAACACTATGGTCTCAATATTAATATTTAACAATTATCGATTATGCATAAATTATTCGATCTATGGTAAATAATGCAAATCTCATTTGCATAAAACTCCTGAATTTTACAAAGGCAACGATTTGTTAATTGACAATTAATAATTATTGAAGACGATAAACAATAAATTATATATTTTCAAAGATAATGATTTCGATCTCGACAAACTTAAAAATGCGGATTTACTTTTGTAAATTAACAAACTTCATTTATTAATTTAGAGAAATCTCGATCTTTGAAATAATTGAAATAATTAATTAACAATATCCTGAAGCTAATGGAATAAACCTTAAATTTAACCAACAACTATAATATGAATGTTCATATAATTATGTGAAGATATATATATATGTATCTTAAACAATTATTATTTAAATCCTATTGTTCCTAAACCATAGGAGTCATCAAGGGGACGTCGGGGTGTCCACAGGCGGAGGGAGGAGAGTTCCTATAGCCCCATCGCCTTCCCTCTGCTGCTTGTAGGCCTATGATGCTGTCTTCCTTGCGCTCCCGCCTTTCGTAGCTTCCTTGTTCTTCATTTTCTTCTTACACACGCGCTATGGAGTGCCCTCGCTGTAGCGTGGACCTTGGCTAGCTATGGCGCTCGCTCCTCTTCTTACGCACGCGATGAGGTGCCCTCGCGGTAACGATGTTCGTTATAGGCTGCAGCGCTCCATCCTTCTCTCGCACACGCACTGTGGAGTCGATTCAGTATAACGTTCTCGTTCTCCTTAGGCTGTCCCGTTCTGCTATGTCCATCTTCTCCTAGCCCACTGCAATCTTGATACACCTTCCTCCTTTTGCACTGCGTTGGTATGGTCATTCCCGAGAAGTTTGGCTCCGCCGAATGGTGATCTCACTGGTCACGTCGGCATATACAATCGTCGCTGGTTTATTAATTTTTATCCGGCGACCGATGACATAGGTTTAGTTATAATCAACAGCGTTCGTTTGCAACACAACACTTTCTTCCTTGGATTGTTTACGGTAGAAGACGAACTGTGCGCACCGGAGTTGGCACCACCAAAAAAAACAAGTCAACGGACGAGGTCTTTCGCGGGATTGACAATCCATCCTTTGTCTTTGATCTCATGTACCTATCTTATTTAAAACATCCGATGCCCACGTGTGACTCCCAACTCCGCACTGCAAAAGCTATGGCTCTCAGGTTTACCGACTCTTCAGCAAAGAAAAACGCAGACATCTAGGTGGCTTTAACTGCAGGGACCTCTTAGTGTTTAGGGTCTTTCTGTGAGCACCTCGGCGTTACAGCTCGAAGTCGCTCTGCCTTTTGCACGAGGCTAGGGTCAGATTACTCTGCGTCCGGTGATCCTAATTTAAATAAACAACAAGAGATATTCCTCGGTTGTTTAAACAATGATATAAGTCGATATTCTAGACGCGTGAGCTCCGACCCGCGTGACTGGAGAGCCCACCCGGCCACGTGTAAAGTGCTCATAGACACTCAACTACGCGAGGCGGGCATAATGGACCTCCAGGTTTTTCGAACGTTCGCCATGCATCCCTGTTTGCCTGCTCCAGAGTCTTTACGTGAATTTTTCCAAGGGTACAGGACCCGAAAGTTACGAGACGTAACACCTCCCCCCTCAGACGAGCGTCGCTTTGAAAAACGGCGCTCGACCTCGGAGAGGCCTACCTTGGGATGCTCAGTTGGAATCACACGGGCTAAACATAATACAAAAACAGTATATGTATGAAACATAAAGCGTGCATATTTTTACAAGGAAACCCAAAGATGGAATGCCAATCCTTACAATATCCCCTCCTTATCGCTCCTCAAATTATTTTTCACTTAATCTTGTAATATTGTTTGAGTATACTTATACTACTTTTAATACTATTTATCCGGCTAGGCTATTATCTTCAGATTTTTCAAATTGCTGACAAAAAAAAATTAATTGTAATTTATCTAGGCTAAATAATAACTGAATTATTACGTAATTAAAAATATCTCTGTTGTATCTCGGTTCAGGGTTATACAAGGATTGGAACGAGATACCACAAACATAATTAAGGATCAAATTATAGTCGCATAGGAATATTTCGGAAGTTCTTGGAAAGAGAATTAATATAAAAGGAGGATTATAAATTCACATTCACACCAGAAGCTAAAATAATTTGCCATTTCAAATATTTAAAAAAAATAAAAAATAAAAAATAAAATAAAGGAATGATCTATGCAACAATTTACTTGAGAATATATTAATCAGGACCAATTATGTATTTAGATTTTAAAAAATATATATAAACTGTTGAAGGAATAAAAATGGCAAAACTCTAATTATGATAAGAAGAGAAAAACGCTCTTTAAAGAAATCGAGCTTCACTTGTTGCAGTTAAATCGGGATACAACATGGTACTTGCATTTCTTACAGGAAGAATCCGATTCTTATTCTGTATTTTGACTTTACTCTGGTCCTGATTATTTTGCACTATTTTTCCAAAATCCGGGTCATGTCTTTCAATACCACTACCTCAGACGGAGGTATAGTGGCAGGTGCTTCCAACCACCAGCGGTCATTGCTTGACCAGCTTCTCTTCCAACCGCATCCATCAGATCTGCCTTTCAAAAATAAAATCTACTTTGATTAAAGATAACCCCCCCTCTTCCCACAATTGCTTAGATAATATTTTGCAAAGAAAAAGCATTGAAAAAAAAAATCTCAGCAAGTAAGCAAAAATTATATATTTGTTTTCTACGACAAATAAGCTATAGGCGAAATATTTGCACTTAAAAATTGGCGAAGCATTGACTCATTCCGTAATATGGGTTTTCATGCTTATGGGATTTTACTTATAAAAAACTATTTCCTCCAGGAGTAGGGTGCCTCCTGTTGGCTTCGTAGAAATTTACTGCGGTACGATATGTGAATGTTTAAGACGGTTTGCATGCACGATTTGCGTTTTTCGATTTTTTAACTCAATTTTTACGTTCTGATTACCCAGAATCTCAACGACTTTAAACGGACCGGTATACTGATCACCCAACTTTTTCGGTTTCGGGCCCTGTTGTAAAAATACATAATCTCCAACTTTAAATATCTTTGGATTCGCGCGTTTATCATATAATTTCTTCGATTTTTCTTTTGACGCAATTAAATTCGATCGCGCTATTTCCCGAATTTCGTGAAGCTAGGTAACGAGTTTTACAAGATAATCATCGTATGTTGGAAGTTTATCTTCCACATGCAGCGGTTCACTTGAAGGCGTTCGAGCAATTTTTCCAAAAACTAACTCATAAGGAGTATGTTTTGTCCCCTCGTGAACGTTGGTATTATAATTGAAAATTGCCAATTCCACCCACTCATCCCAATCAAATTCGCGATCCACATATTGCTTAAGATATTCTCCCAGAGCATGATGCGAACGTTCCAAAGACCCATTAGATTGAGGGTGAAAAGCCGTGGTTCGAATCTTTTTAATTCTAAATCTGCGAGCTACTCATTTGATCAGCCCACTTAAAAAGTTTCGACCCTGATCCGTGAGTATAGCTTTAGGAGGTCCAAAAATACTAATAAAATGCTTGACCAGTGCATCTGCTATGGTTGCCGAAGTGGCATTGGCTAGAGGAATTGCAATACAAAATTTTGTGAGTTGATCCTGGATAGTTAAAATATACTCGTTACCTCGCTTCGTTTTCGGAATCGGACCGACGATATCTAACGCGACTTTATCAAATGCGCTACCCGGCGTATCAGTAATTATCATCGGCTGTTTTGTCTTTATACGCACGCATTTCTTTAGCTGACAGGGAAGGCACTGCTGGATAAATTGTTGAATATCAACTTTCATTTTTTCCCAAAAATAGTAGTGTCGAATTCTATTATAAGTTTTTGAAACACCTCGATGACCTCCGACTGCCGAGCTGTGCATTTCGCGAATTATTCCTTCGCGTTCCTCTCGATTAGGATAACGTATGATCCCGTGACATACGATAATTTTCATTGGACTACCTGAAAAATTAGATCGAAACTCCGCGATTATATTTTCCCACGGTACATTACTTACAAAATCAGTTTTCGCGAAACTCACACTCTGCATATCCGATGCTTCCATACACTCTTTCAAACCCCGAATCGCGTCGCGCATATGTGAGAGAATTATGGAAAGCCCTTCACCCGAGTCCTCGCTGACTGGTAGAGCTACGTGGTAGCGGCTACCTCGCTTTATAGCACTCGCCTTTCCCACCGACAGGTCAGGAAAATACGGGAGCTCGTTGCGCTCGGCCAGCTTTTGGGACCCGTGGTCAAGAGGCTCACCCTTGGTATTTAAAAAATACGCTAGAGTGTCATTTCGTGTGAAAAATAAATCCCTCGACTGAATAATATTTTCGCGTATAGAAGTCTCAGGAAAGTCCGTAGGTAGCTCTTCGTTGTTAACCCCGTGGAGTGACTGGTCATCGTCACTATCTTCATTGTCGGAGTAGTCTTCCCGAGGATCTTCAATTCGACGCCCCTTCTTCTTCTTCTTTGGCCCTCTTACTTCGTCTTCGGATGGAGAATCTTCGGATGGAGGATCTTCGCATAGAGGATCTTCGTTGGAGGCTGTAACATCTTCCGCGTGGTCCACTCTTCCAGAAGTTGAACACCCCGCTTGTGGTGAAAAATCTTCCAGTTGTCTCTCTTCAAGCTGCTTTTGCTTGGCCTCGGCTTCCTTTTGCAGCTTGGCTTGCCGACGAATGAGCATCCGAGGGGGTGACGCCGCAGCCTCACCAGTACTTGTGACAGCGCCTTTTCTACTTACCCCTGGCTTGGCGGTGGCGTTCTTACGGATGGGCAGCATGGGCTCCGGCTCCTCGCTGACCGCCTCGAGTCTTTCCTCAGAAGTGAGCGATGCCCACCACTTCTCCTCTATCTCACCTGCTCGTCCTCTATTTCGAATTCCTCATCGCTGTCACCATCGTGTTCCTCATCCCCCAACAATGTTAATATCTCGGAATCTGTTAAATCGTGGTTACCCGTAATCCGAGAGATGAAGATTTCGCCGTCTGTTAACGTAGGCTCTGAATCTACTGGATTTCGAGACAGGGCATCCGCATTCACATTTGATACGCCGGCCTTATAAACAACATCATATTCATATTCGGCCAATTTTAATCTCCATCTCAACACACGCGCATTCCCATCCTTACAAGTGCGGAACCACGTGAGCGGCTTATGGTCAGTTACCAAAGTAAAGATTCTTCCGTACAGATACGGACGATAATGTAGCACACTATAAACGATCGCTAGAGCCTCTTTTTCATGTGTATCATAACGCGTTTCAGCTTCATTTAACGTACGTGAGGCGTACGCTATCGGCCGATCTTTACCAATTTCCCCTTGCGACAATATACCCCCAATGGCATATCCGGATGCATCTGTTGTGACTACGAATGGTTTTGAAAAATCTGGAAAAATTAAAACAGGCTCTGTGCACAGATGGTGCTTAAGGATTTGAAAACTTTCTTCTTGAGCATTTCCCCACAAAAAAGGTGCATCTGATTTTAAAAGAGTTGTTAAAGGCTTAGCTAATTTCGCGTAACCTTCGATAAAACGTCTATAATAACCCGTTAGACCCAAGAATTGACGAATATTATATATTACTATTTTCTTTGGGTCGGGCTTTAGCCCATCCTCTCCGATAAGGTGACCCAGATAACCTACTTCTTTTTTCGAAAATTCACATTTATCCGGCTGCAAAGAAAGATTGGCCCTACGCAAACGGTCAAACAATCTGAAACATTTTTCATTATGTTCCTCTAAAGTGCGTGCATATACCACAATATCGTCCAAGTATACGAATACCTCTTGTCCTTGGAGACCCATTAACGCCATGTCCATCGCTCTCTGGAAGGTGGGAGGTGCATTACGCAATCCCATGGGCATACGAACTTACTCGTAATGTCCATACGGTGTGGTAAACGCAGTCTTGTGACAGTCATCCGGATGCATTTTTATTTGATAAAAACCGGACGCAAGATCAAAAACAGAAAAATATTTCGCGCCACCCAGCTGATCTAAAATTCCCTCGATATTCGGTAATGGATACGCGTCGCCAATCGTTTTTTCGTTAAGCTGCCGGAAGTCCAGCACCACTCGCCACCGCTTATTTCCCTGAGAGTCGGGCTTCTTCGGCACGACCCACAGAGGCGTATTGTACGGTGAGCTTGAGGGCCTGATCAATCCAGCATCAAGCATTTCTCCCACCTGCTTACGAATCTCCTCTTTATGAACCTCTGGAAAACGATATTGCTTCGAATTCACAGGAAAATCGTCTGTGGTGGGTATCCTGTGCATCACGACATCCGTGGCGCCCAGTACCTCACCTGGCAGGTAAAAGATATCCGCGCAACCCCTTACGAGTTCCGTTATAGAAGAGATCTCATCTCCTGCTAAATGATCGAGTCGTAATAATTCCATGACCTTCGCGACCCGTGACCCATCGCAGACTCTTCCTCCAAACGCGAAACAATCGGAATCAATTATAAATCTGGAACCTACGAGTGGTTCCAGATATTCTTGGGCAGACGTCGATTTCTGATCGGATTTTACCACCAAACTACAATTATCTCTCGATTTTTTATCGGGAACTGAATTTACAGTTGAACTTGACATTTTACTGAACGTTTGAGATAAAAACAACAAAACAAACAGAAACAGCGAACCAAATTTCTTTTTAACATCTGAAATATGAGATTGAGAAACATTACTTTTATCATCCCCTACCTCTATCTGATCGATTACAGTTATTTTTTTCTTCTGACTTTCCTCCCGTTTCTCCTTTTCAAACCGACAATTTTTCTGGACATCAACGGAAGACTTTTTAGAGTTTTTGCTACACTTTTTCCCACTCTCCAAATTCTTACCATAGCCTGCTCGAGTCTCTGGATCTGAAACAATACTAGACAATGATTATTTCGCTGGAGATGGAACAATAGACGATTTCTTCTCTGGAGCTGGAACAATATTGGACAACAATTTTTTCTCTGGAGCAGGAACAACACTAGACGACAATTTTTCCTCTGGACTTGGAACAACAATAGACGACGATCTCTTCTCTGGAACTGGAACAACAATAGACAACGATCTCTTCTCTGGAACTGGAACAACACTGGACAACATTTTTTCCTCTGGACCTGGAACAACAATAGACAACGACTTTTTCTTTGGAACTGGAACAATACTGGACGACAATTTTTTCTCTGGACTTGGAACAACAATAGACAACGACTTTTTCTCTGGAACTGGAACAGTACTGGACGACAATTTTTTCTCTGGACTTGGAACAACAATAGACGACGATTTCTTCTCTGGAACTGGAACAACACTGGACGAAACTCTCTCTGGACACGAAACTCTCTCTGGAACTGGACTTAAATTAGACAAAACTCTCTCTGGACACGAAACTCTCTCTGGAACTGGACTTAAACTAGACAAAACTCTTTCTGGACGCGAAACTCTCTCTGGAACTGGACTTAAACTAGACAAAACTCTCTCTGGACACGAAACTCTCTCTGGAACTGGACTTAAACTAGACAAAACTCTCTCTGGACTCCCTACAATAGAGGAATTGGCTGCGCAATTTTCTACTGCAATGACTCGATTTTCTCCGACTAAATTCGAGCTCGGGACGGTACTTACGACGGATTTTTCAAGCTTAAACTCTACGTTGGATTTCGATAGCATCGTTGGCAATAATTCTGCTACTGGTATTTCTACCTTTACAGCAACATTGCTATGATTCGTGGCATACAAATACACCTTGCCTTGATGATTCCTCACTCGACCTTGGTGCACTACAATTCCGTTACTTGGCAATATAGTAGGCAAGAAACCCTCCCTCACGTCATCGTTTTTTATCCTAACATAAAACAAACGCGTGGATTTAGGAGGAAAGATCATACTTTCTCGTGTGTGAAATGGAATAGCCAGTTTTCGAACCTCTAATAAACTCTCTTCATAGTCGATTTTTGCCAAATTATCTCGGAAATATTCTGATGACAAAATACCGGATTGATTGATTGGAAAATCATCAGGAACTACGTGGAAAATGGTGTTCCTTCCTAGAACATCTACAACAACATAGCCCAATGTATAAACAATATTTTTCGTTATGCCGCTCAATCTCAAAATTTCATCTCGAAGGATTACAGCACCCGGTGCTACACTTTGTTTTTTAATGATATTTTTACTGGCCCCAGAATCTAACATAAACAGCAAAGATTTTGAACTATCTGGACAGTCTAATGAAATAGTTGGCAAGATAATATCATCAATTTTTCGCGTAAGGTATACATCGACTATTCGTGGTAATGAGTTGGTATTTCCGATGTTGCTATTACCATGGTTGGGTGCACCCGCGAGTTGGCCTCTGCCTGGGCACCCGGCGCAGGAAGGCCATCCCCGTTTCCCTGAGTGTTCAGAGGTCCGTAACTTGCTGCACGGACTTGACACTCAGCGATCACGTGGCCACCTTGCCTACAGTAACTACAGCTGATCGACGAAGGATAGGAGAATCCTGCCGCTTGGGCGTAGGACACGGGCCGTCCAACCCCCCTGATATTGGGTGGGCCAGTAGGACTCAGCATCCCTGGATTTCCTTGACCACTCGCTCGACTAGGGCAGCTCCGAGCCATGTGCCCCCATCCCTGGCACGCGTAGCATTGCATGGGCGGCGAAGATGGCATATTTTGCCTCATTTGCGGAGCACCCGGTCCCGAAGCAGAGTTTTGCATTTCTGCAGCCTGCTGCGTCTGAAAACAGGACTCCGTCAAATGTCCCTTTCGCCCACACTTACGACAAGGAATAAAAAAACATTTATCAGCCAGATGCCCCCGCTTGCCACAGATCTGACAAACGGTCAGCTGATCCGTTGTCGATCGGACGGCTTGGGGCCCTGCGTCCAATGACCCGCATTTGGCTGCGGTGTGACCTTCCTGGCCACATAGCTGGCAGGCGACCGGCGTAGACTTACCGTGCAATCCCCAGCAGGTATCGGCCGCATGCCCACTCTTATTACAGAGTTGACATACTAGACCACCCGCTACTGCAGGCGCTCCCAATCCCTTACTGGGGCTCCTATTCCCATTTTCTACGACATTTATGCTAATCTTTTTTTCCGATTTTTCCGGAGGTTTACTAACTTTCGAATTATCATTTGCCCTAAGCTGCTTGAGATCTGCAAGTTCGCGCTCTACTTCTTTTGCTTTATTTATTGCATCACTTAAATTAGGTTGTACTCCGATACCCCTATGAATTTCGTCTTTAAGACCGCGCTGGAAGCATTTTGAGGCCATTTCTTCTATTCGTTCTTTTTCAGCCGCGGGTAGATTATTATTTTTACTCCTATACGCGTCCATGATTTGATCCGCGAGTATTTGAATACGATCCGTAAAATCATCTACCGAGTCTGCGTGGCGTTGAAAACTACTTCCCAGTTCTCCGGTTAGCTGGTAAATATCTCTCGGTGGATCATATGTTTTTTTCAAATACCTAATTAATTCCGTCGTGCCAGTGAAAGTAATTTTTGATATTCTATTCCAAACAGAGGATGACAACTTAGTTTTCGAAAGCCGCAATAAATGCACATCAAGGGCCTCGCCAACCATGGCCTTCGCATCGTCCATCCCCATAACGTATCTGGCCAAATTTTCGCGTTTCCCATCAAAATCCGGCACTAAGTTTATTGCATCCCTCAAAAGAGCCAAGCTCGTAGCATCTACACGTTCTGGATTGTCAGGCATCTTAGCGGAATTATTTCCCAAAAAACTGCTAGAAGAAAATTTAGATCCCGATGGTAATTCTCTTAAAAATTCGTTCGTTTCTTCTAAACGGGGGACGCTCCCCTTTTCTGATGATTCCAAAGTCGCGTTTTCGTCTTCGCTTTCGTCCTCAGAAATTAATTCGTCGTCCACGACAAGATTATCAAATTTTTTCGCGTTCTTTTTTATTTCCCTTTCGTTAGGGTACTCGTGTACAACCTTATCGTCAATTTGCCCGTGTGAACGCGTTCCCATTACATTTAAAAACTTGTAAGTTACTCAAGGAAGTCATAAATATAAATTTCTATTTCACGCAATTTAACCGGTTACCAATAATAAAAAAAAAATTCCTGAATGCATATAATAAGCGTTTCACCGAAAAATTCCCAATGACAGATCCCAAAAGAACTAACACGCAATTTCCTGAGAATGATAATATACCGTTGTAATATCGCAATTTTTACTCTTTATTTTTAACGCACGAGAATTTTCTGAAAATGAGACACTATTTACTGCCGCAAATTTTTCCGAATTTAATTTTAACGCACGAAAATCTCCTGAAAATGAATTTAATTTTAACGCACAAAAATTTCCTGAAAATGAATTTAATTTTAACGCACAAAAATTTCCTGAAAATGAATTTAATTTTACGTACAAAAATTTCCTGTAATGAATTTAATTTTACGTACAAAAATTTCCTGTAATGAATTTAATTTTAACGCACAAAAATTCCCTGAAAATGAATTTAATTTTAACGCACAAAATTTTCCTGACAATGAATTTAATTTTAATGCATGAAAATTTCCTGTAATGAAACACTACTTAATATCGCAAATTTTTCTGAATTTAATTTTAACGCACGAAAATTTCCTGAAAATGAATTTAACTTTACGTACGAAAAATTCCTGACAATGAATTAAATTTTAATGCATAAAAATTTCCTGTAATGAAACACTACTTAATATCGCAAATTTTTCTGAATTTAATTTTTAACACACGAAAATATCCTGAAAATGAATTTAATTTTGCGCACGAAAATTTCCTGTAATGAACCACTACTTAATATCGCAAATTTTCCGAATTTTAGTTTTAACGCACGAAAATCCCCTGGGAATGAATTTAATTTTAACGCATGAAGATTTCCTGTAATGAAACACTTAATATCGCAAATTTTTCTGAATTTAATTCTAACGCACGAAAATTTCCTGAAAATGAAACACCGCAATATCCGAATACAACGCAATTACACACACAAATAATATAGAACAATATAAAAGGAAAGAAGAAAAGAAAGAAAAAAAATCGACATATATATATATATTTCAAACGCATCAATTAACAGACAGAATTTTACCAGTTTCCGCTGCCAATTCATTCACAACAGTCAATGGCAGAGTTTCTCAGGTTCTACCATTAACAATTGAAAATAGAGTTTCCCAGGCTCCATTCACAATTTTCACTCAGACATTAATGACAGAATTTCCCAGGTTCTGTCACTTGATAATTAATAGCCACTGATAGCAGAATTTCCCAGGTTCTGCTATCGATTATTGGTAACAGAATTTCCCAGGTTCTGTTACCCATTCATACCAAAATTCGCACACATGCACAATGAAAGGAAGAAGAAGCAAGCCAAGCAAAAAAATAATTTGGACGAAGAAACACTCTTTAGATCCCGGACGAGCCTCCAATTTTTGTTACGGCACAGATCCGTTTTTCCCGAAAATTCACTCTAGGCAAAGGAGAGTGAGGCTCTCCCTGTTACGCTAGATTACAGGTGAATTAAAAGGGCGGATGGGTGTTATGGCCTTGTTTAGAGCCTACCCTCTCGGGCAAAAGCTCGGGAAAAGGCCTAAGGGTGTTTCTTCGACTTTGATAATAAACGGAAAACTGACTTACCGGTACTGCTGTAAAGGCCGATGGGTGGATGTCAAAACGATGGTCGGGTAGCCGGAACCGATGGTGCGACGTCAAAGGTGACGGGAAGTTTCAGCGTGAACGGCAGCAGGAGTCGGTTGTAGGGTGATCGTTGAGTGCAGTAATTAATTAAAGGCACAACACTTGATATTTTTTTCTTTAAACACTGCGGTTTATTTTGAAACAAAAACTGAACGGAATACAAGAGCACACAGGTGATCACTGAATCTTACACTTCAAATTGGCTAAAATTCACTAATGACCGGGGAACGACGGACTTGAACTATTAACTCACGCGGCTATGACCAAAATTTCAAAGTTCGACTACCACAAAGGTTCGGGTAACCAGTGTGACTCTGAGCGGCGAATTAAAACTACTGCGCGAAAAAACTGTAGACCGGGACTGACGCGGCGCGTCAAGGGCTACATCTTATATAGACATCTGAAGATATACAAATGATAACCCCTGAGAGGGGGCACCCACTAGAGTTCATTCAGTCGTCCCCACCATGCCTTTTGTCTTAGAGCTAGCTTATTAACACTATGGTCTCAATATTAATATTTAACAATTATCGATTATGCATAAATTATTCGATCTATGGTAAATAATGCAAATCTCATTTGCATAAAACTCCTGAATTTTACAAAGGCAACGATTTGTTAATTGACAATTAATAATTATTGAAGACGATAAACAATAAATTATATATTTTCAAAGATAATGATTTCGATCTCGACAAACTTAAAAATGCGGATTTACTTTTGTAAATTAACAAACTTCATTTATTAATTTAGAGAAATCTCGATCTTTGAAATAATTGAAATAATTAATTAACAATATCCTGAAGCTAATGGAATAAACCTTAAATTTAACCAACAACTATAATATGAATGTTCATATAATTATGTGAAGATATATATATATGTATCTTAAACAATTATTATTTAAATCCTATTGTTCCTAAACCATAGGAGTCATCAAGGGGACGTCGGGGTGTCCACAGGCGGAGGGAGGAGAGTTCCTATAGCCCCATCGCCTTCCCTCTGCTGCTTGTAGGCCTATGATGCTGTCTTCCTTGCGCTCCCGCCTTTCGTAGCTTCCTTGTTCTTCATTTTCTTCTTACACACGCGCTATGGAGTGCCCTCGCTGTAGCGTGGACCTTGGCTAGCTATGGCGCTCGCTCCTCTTCTTACGCACGCGATGAGGTGCCCTCGCGGTAGCGTTGTTCGTTATAGGCTGCAGCGCTCCATCCTTCTCTCGCACACGCACTGTGGAGTCGATTCGGTATAACGTTCTCGTTCTCCTTAGGCTGTCCCGTTCTGCTATGTCCATCTTCTCCTAGCCCACTGCAATCTTGATACACCTTCCTCCTTTTGCACTGCGTTGGTATGGTCATTCCCGAGAAGTTTGGCTCCGCCGAATGGTGATCTCACTGGTCGCGTCGGCATATACAATCGTCGCTGGTTTATTAATTTTTATCCGGCGACCGATGACATAGGTTTAGTTATAATCAACAGCGTTCGTTTGCAACACAACACTTTCTTCCTTGGATTGTTTACGGTAGAAGACGAACTGTGCGCACCGGAGTTGGCACCACCAAAAAAAACAAGTCAACGGACGAGGTCTTTCGCGGGATTGACAATCCATCCTTTGTCTTTGATCTCATGTACCTATCTTATTTAAAACATCCGATACCCACGTGTGACTCCCAACTCCGCACTGCAAAAGCTATGGCTCTCAGGTTTACCGACTCTTCAGCAAAGAAAAACGCAGACATCTAGGTGGCTTTAACTGCAGGGACCTCTTAGTGTTTAGGGTCTTTCTGTGAGCACCTCGGCGTTACAGCTCGAAGTCGCTCTGCCTTTTGCACGAGGCTAGGGTCAGATTACTCTGCGTCCGGTGATCCTAATTTAAATAAACAACAAGAGATATTCCTCGGTTGCTTAAACAATGATATAAGTCGATATTCTAGACGCGTGAGCTCCGACCCGCGTGACTGGAGAGCCCACCCGGCCACGTGTAAAGTGCTCATAGACACTCAACTACGCGAGGCGGGCATAATGGACCTCCAGGTTTTTCGAACGTTCGCCATGCATCCCTGTTTGCCTGCTCCAGAGTCTTTACGTGAATTTTTCCAAGGGTACAGGACCCGAAAGTTACGAGACGTAACACCACCGTGCTCGCTTTTCCTATAGCGCACTGCTACACTATAGTACTCCCGTCGAATAACGCCACCCGAGAGATGGCGCCACTTACCCCTTTCTTACCCATCTATCCCTATAATCCGTTTCAACACATTTTTAAATACTTATTAACTATTATTAATTATATTAATAATTATTATGTTACCTGTTGCTGTTTTCGCTGGTTGATAGGGGCCTCGCGAACCGTTGGACTGTCTCCAGAGATACACACACGCACACAGTTTATACTATACTAACACTTAATTACTAGCACTACTGTTAACGTAACTGTACACTAGCACGGTGTTGTTTGCGCTGATTGATACGGTCCTCGTGAGGCGGTAAACTGTCTTCAAGCTACACACAAGCACACATGTGCATAGTTTATACTATACTAATACAGTTTTTGCGTTACGCTTTCGAACGGCTCACAGTTTAAACCTAATGTTCTACACAAAACAGAAAAATTAAAAATTTTCAAAAATATATTTAAAAATTTTTCAAAAAAATATATTTCAAAAATTTTCAAAATACATTTTAAATTTTTCAAAAAATATATTTAAAAATTTTTTACAAAAATATATTTAAATAATTTTCAAAAATACATTTTCAAAAATATATTTTAAAAATATTTCCCGAAACTTAATTAAAGACACTCACCGGCACTATTAGCACTTTTTATTCTTCCTCCTCTGTATCCGGGTCCTCAAAACCATCATCGGGCTCTCCGTTATCGTACGGTATACCAAGATCAAGTTCATCAATGGTATACCGTCCGACGTCTAAGCCTCCGAATCGAAGATCAAACAACCGAATTCGCGGCACGTTATGGGCAAAGGCTGCTATAGATGCCCTGAACACCATGTAGTTTAAAAAAACCTGCTTTTCGCCGAAGTCGTCACCGTTAACTGGGACTTCTTCCCCGGGTGCTTCGAGCAGAATCAAGCTGAGCATTTCCAGAGCGTCGTGTTCTAACGGATTAAACATGTCTAAAGTGTCCAGTCCATATAGAGAGCACTCGATAACTAGTGCAGGCATTGCCAAGGCTAGAGGGTGTGCCCTGTATAGTTGACTTAGGTCGCAGAAGACTGTACGGCCTTCGTCAATCAGCAACACCTCAGCGGTGTCACTGTCATCGTTGCAATACTCTATTTCGCACCGATGTGTGGAACCGTTGTTATAGACTAAAACACACGCTACCCCAGAAATCACCTCATCCTCATCCCTAAAGGCCCACTGCGCTTTGTGTACGGAGTAAAAGTCACTTATAATTTGGCCTAGCGTCGCGTAGGCGCCACACATATAGTCCAACCTAATCACTAACTACGTTAAACTACACTAACTACACTACAATAAAAATCGTCCGGAATTTCGGCGATATTGTACCGTGGATACATTTTTAACACTATTAAAATAACTAACTATATTAAACGTTAATTTAGCATGAAAAACTTATTAATAATTTTAAATACACTATAAACTATGCACGTTAATTAAAAATTTATTAATAATCTTAAGTACACTATAAATGTTTTTAAAGCACTTTGCTTTGCTTTTGGACCCGATAATTATCCGCTGGCTGCAGGAACAAGACTAATGATATATTATGCATATTAGCGAGATGCTGCAGTCCTCATGGTCAATTCGTGGCTCGTTTTTCCAAAGACGCTGTGTCAGCATTGGGGATGATTTACTCTGACAACGAATGTAAAAAAGACGACTCTCTGCGAGATCGTTTAAGAAGAAGAAAATGTACATGAATATTATTGCAACATACGAGAATAATGTTTCTAACTTCTATACTCTAAATCATTGTTCTTCAAGAGAAAAATTTCATTTGAACACCCTAAAATAAAGTAATAAAAACAGTATAAAATAAATAATTAATTATTCACAAGAGCATAAGTGTCCTTACACCGTGATACTATTAAACTTGTATATCCTGTTAAATTCTATTGAATTTAATATTCTATAAAAATTGCGAGTCTTTTAGTTAATCAGTTTTGAATTACCGACGACTGAAAATGCATTCATAGTGTAATACAGAAGTACGTCTGTTTACCGACAGCTGAAAAGACCTTCGACAGATATTGCAGAAAGCTACAAATTACCGGCGGCTGTAAATGTCTACGTTTGATATTATAGAAAGCTACATAGTCCGAAGGTAACGGCTTCTGTAGATTAATTAATTAATGATATTATTTGTCGAGGGTGTTCCAGTCGTCGGTAACTCTACTCATAGCTTGAAATAGAAGGTGAAAAATAGTTTTACTTTTTTCCTATAAGATTCTGCTATAGCCTATTGAAGAAACGTGATTTTTTAATACTTTAAATAAAGTATAGAATAGTACTAGCGAGAAGATGCAGAGATGATCAAAGTAAAAATCGATCATTTTAGGGCGTGGCCTATACAACCCTGTAGGGTACTCCACAGAGTAAACTAATCATCGGAGGATGAAAATTCTTTTTCAGGGTTGTTGTCCAGAGCTCCCTAATTACGCCCTTAAAAATGGTCATCCACTAGGACCAATGACCCTGTGAATGACCTATACCTTCCATGTTAATTTAAGCGTTAACCGAACTATCCCGGGTAGCTCCAGGGGTTGAACCAGATGTCGGAGGGTGAAAATTGGTTTTTAGGGGTATTCAGTACGGTTCCCTGATTACGTACTAAAAAGTGGTCGTCCATTAGGACCGACGACCCAGTAATTGACCTATACTATTTCAATCATAGTACTAGAAGGTATATGAAAGAACAGTCATTTACCTCTTTTCCATGTTATCATAAGTTTACTCTGTAATGTGTTTTAGTTGTTATAACCATAAGTTTATGAGTTTAGCTGGAGGGGTGACCGCTCTATGGAGTTAACTTTGAATAGAAACCCTTTCAAATTTTATTCAGGTTACAGCAGCAATTAGTAAACACGTTTAATATTCTTAAATATGTTTGTTATATCCGTTAGTTGGATGGGTGACCACTCTACAGAATTAACGCTGCATAGAAAGTATTCTTAAATTTTTCTTGAAATCACACCAGTAATTAGCTAACACGTTTAATATTCTTAAATACGGTTGCTATATCAATAATTTTGAGACTTTAGTTAATGCATTTGAGATGCTTAAAGATGCTGAATTGCAAGAAATATACCGCTGTTTGTGGAATGCTTCAAACTGCACTGTTGATGATGACTAAAATTGATATGGGCTGGTGACTAGGCACAGCAAATCCAAGGTAATCTTTTTTATACACTTTGAGAATAAAAAATTCTCAGTTACAATTACTCCATCGTATAGACAGTTTGCTGCTTTTATTGAAAATGTCAGATCACACACTTAGAACATGTATTTTAGAATTTTTACGTATAGCTATAGTGCACAGTGCTCACTTACGACTGCGATGCAATGACCAATGGCGCGGATCGTTAGTGCATTTATCGACTGATAGACTCTTGAGTCGCTTAAGATATATTGTTTGGTGGGCCCCACTTCGTGCTATCGCGAGAGCCTATAACAGAGGTGTTTTAAGAGGGCAACGTGTGCTAATGTGCGTGTTTGAGGAATTACAACGCCGTGGGGTTGAAGGAGCGCCAATAGTCAGAGGAATTCTTGATGAGATAAGAGGTAAGTAATTTTTAAAATCTATGTTTAACAATAAACAATTTTCTTATATACAGGGTGTATCAAAAGTACGCATAGAGCGAAGGCAGGATGGTTGGTGGTGCCCACCTAAGAGCCCCTGTGAAATTTTAGCGTCCAATTCGCAAAATTGTGGAAATGCTCGCGTAGCGAAATTTGCCTGTCGGTGAGGGGTGCGTCGGACTCACACAGATGCAGAGGCATCGTATGCCTCGCTGGGTGTAAGTGGCGTCAGTGTTTTCTTTCGCGATCTCAGTTCGCCGCGAAGTTGCCGCGCGGCTGTGACGGCTGTGTGCGTCCGTGTGAGTGACGTGTCTCTGGTCGGTAATGATCGTGATATTTTCATTTGCGAACGCGCCGTGGCACTGCCCATTGCACTCGCGAATTTTGATGTTATACGCCGATCCAGAGACGCGAGAACTCGCGATACGCGAATTTATTACAGATGTTGCTTTCTCTCGCTGGTGTTCGTTTTTTTTAAATGGATTGCGCCTTCCTGCAACCTTAATCACGGAATTAGAGCGCAGATGAAACGGAGCGTCGATGAGACCGACAAACAATTCAATGATTTTTGTTTCTTTTTAATTCTTTTTGATAATGCTTCCCTCACCCTGCTCTCCCCTTGCTGCCACCTTCCTCACTCCTTGCTCTTCCGCTGTTCTCCCCCTGCGCTCCCCTCACTGTCACCTTGCTGGCATCGTCGAGATATCACGTTACGTTGCTTCGCGGGTTTCGCAGATCCAGTTAGAAATCCGTTTCAACGCATTCTAAATCGTTCTAGCTAGTCTCCTCGAGCACGATTTTCCCCTCGTATTCCATTGATTTTTGCTTTTGACTTGGTTTATTCAGAAACGAAATTCACATTTGGCGGGACTGAGGAGATACGAAATCATTTCATTCGACGGGGCTGACTTTCCTCTGGGGTACGGTTTTTGCGGAACTCCGTCAGACGTCTCATTCTATGCGTTACGATTTTTACAAGCTTCTTTTTTCCCTTGATCAGCGCCATTGCTTAAGGTTGGCCGAGTGGCCTGGCCGTTGTCTTCTCGTCAATGTTGGGAGACATCTGGTCGTTTTTGTTAAACGAGAAGCTGCACTATTTTTAAATGAGCCCCGTGGACGAGAGAGCAGCCCTCTGATCGGAGCACTCGGTACGAAAACCTTTGGTTGTCAATTACCAAAGCATGATAATGAAGTTCCAATTGTCTCGAGACAACAGTTTCTCGACAAACCTTTATCGTTGGGTCAAGTGTTCCCGATGAAAATACTACGAACCGCGATCGGCGGTAACACATTAACCCGCGTTTATGGTTTTCATAGCATGTCCTGGAGAACTTTCCTAGCCAGACCCTCCACCCGATTCGAACGCAAATTGTGCGTCCTGGAGGACTTCCCTCGCCAGAACCTCGGTCCGAGCGTTAATTTATGTTATCAATTTCCTGATGGACATTGAGATAACAATTTGATATTTTTTTATTTCCTAAGCAGTCACGAAACGAAAACCACTACAAACCCGACAATTCTTTCATGACAAAAACGAATGTAATTGAAAAATTGCAGCAGATTTATCGTTTTTATTTCCCAAGTAATTTTTATACATTTTTTAATACAATTTTCTGATCACTATCGATGTTGTCCTTCAATAATTGTCGGGATTATAGTGGTATTTATTTCATGATTTTTATGAAAATAAAATAAAATCGATTCATCGACAAAAACGTATTTAATGACTAAAAAATTACTTGGAAAGCAGTGACCAAATATCTGCTGCTACTTTTCGGTCAGTTACGACGTTATCCTGAAGAAGTTGTCGATGAGGTATTCATTTCGTGACCTTCAAGAAAATGAAAACAAATGTCAAAGTAAAATTTTGCACATTGCGTCCTCGTTATCTTTCCTTTTTCACAAAGTCATCTCTATGACGTATTTTTTTTTTATTCACTTTGGATTCCTCATAGAGATGGCTTTGCGGAAAAGGAACATTAATGAGGAAGCAATGTGCAAAGTTCTACTTTGAATTTTTTTTCATTTTCTTGAAGGTCACGCAACGAATACCACTATAATCTCGACAACTTGTTCGGGACAACGTTGAAACTGACCGCGAAATTGCAGCAGATGTTTGGTCACGACTTCCTAAGTAATTTTTTAGACATAAAATACGTCTTTATCGATGAATCGATTTTTTTTTATTTTGTCGAAGGTCACGACACGAATACCACTATAATCTCGACAACTTGTTCGGGACAACGTTGAAACTGACCGCAAAATTGCAGCAGATGTTTGGTCACGACTTCCTAAGTAATTTTTTAGACATTAAACACGTCTTTATCGATGAATCGATTTTTGTTTTATTTTCTTGAAGGTCACGACACGAATACCACTATAATCTCGACAACTTGTTCGGGACAACGTTGAAACTGACCGCAAAATTGCAGCAGATGTTTGGTCACGACTTCCTAAGTAATTTTTTAGACATAAAATACGTCTTTATCGATGAATCGATTTTTTTTTATTTTTTCGAAGGTCACGACACGAATACCACTATAATCTCGACAACTTGTTCGGGACAACGTTGAAACTGACCGCAAAATTGCAGCAGATGTTTGGTCACGACTTCCTAAGTAATTTTTTAAACATTAAACACGTCTTTATCGATGAATCGATTTTTTAAAATTTTTTCGTAGGTCACAACACGAATACCACTATAATCTCGACAACTTGTTCGGGACAACGTTGAAACTGACCGCAAAATTGCAGCAGATGTTTGGTCACGACTTCCTAAGTAATTTTTTAGACATAAAATACGTCTTTATCGATGAATCGATTTTTTTTTATTTTTTCGAAGGTCACGACACGAATACCACTATAATCTCGACAACTTGTTCGGGACAACGTTGAAACTGACCGCAAAATTGCAGCAGATGTTTGGTCACGACTTCCTAAGTAATTTTTTAGACATAAAATACGTCTTTATCGATGAGTAGATTTTTTAAAATTTTTTCGAAGGTCACGACACGAATACCACTATAATCTCGACAACTTGTGCGGGACAACGTTGAAACTGACCGCAAAATTGCAGCAGATGTTTGGTCACGACTTCCTAAGTAATTTTTTAGACATTAAACACGTCTTTATCGATGAATCGATTTTTTTTTATTTTTTCGAAGGTCACGACACGAATACCACTATAATCTCGACAACTTGTTCGGGACAACGTTGAAACTGACCGCAAAATTGCAGCAGATGTTTGGTCACGACTTCCTAAGTAATTTTTTAGACATAAAATACGTCTTTATCGATGAATCGATTTTTTTTATTTTTTTCGAAGGTCACGACACGAATACCACTATAATCTCGACAACTTGTCCGGGACAACGTTGAAACTGACCGAAAAATTGCAGCAGATCTTTGGTCTCTACTTCCCGAGTAATTTTTTATTCATTAATTACGTCTTCATAGATGAATCGATTTTTTTTTATTTTCTTCAAGGTCACGAAATGAATATTACCAGAGGGTATAACATAACTATTATGCCATATGTTGTATGTAGGTAGATGACGACCAGATGAGTAAAAAATGGTTGACAAACAATTTTTTTAGTAACTGTGGTTATTTCTTTAAAATATTAGTATTAAAGACGTATCGTCTGTCAGCGAGGCCGATAGATGCTGTAACTACTATCGTGCCTAATCATTTTTTACTCATCTGGTCGTCATCTACTATTTGCTACTTGAGATTCGCTGTGGTGGTGGTATTAAGCTTTTACTGGGAGCTGTTTATCGTCCTCCAAGAATCGGGGGAATAAACATGTTTTTCGAGGTTATTGTCGAGCATTACTCTCGTTTTGACAGGCTTGTAATTGTTGGTGATTTTAATTCTAACATATGTAGGATAAGTCATGACAGTGACGTTGTGAGTCGCTTCGTGCAGGCAAACGATTCGTTTCTCGTGCCGTTTAATCCGACCTATTGCGGGGGTGATCACACCTCGTTTATTGATTTATGTATCATGGACAGCGAGGACAATTTGATCACTGCTGGGCAAGAGCCGACTTCTTTCTCAGGTCATGATTGTATACGGATCACCTATAATGTTAAGGTTGAGCAGAGGACGGCTAGGGAGCGTGTTACGCGAGATTTTCGGGACTTTGACTCTGTTGCGTTTTTACAGGATCTGAGTAGTGCCAATTAGGGAGAGTTTTACTCCATGGCGTCGATTGACTCAAAAGTTGAGTTCCTTAACGAGGCGGTAACGCAATGCTTTGACGCGCATGCCCCGGTGCGGCGTCTTCCGTGTAGGCGGCGACCCTCTACCCCATGGCTTACGGAGGATATTAGGGCTGTGATGCGTGAAAGGGACGGGGCTAGAAGAGCGTACAGTGCTATTTGTGACAGGGAGACTCGGCTGGGGAATGGCAGCGGTGGCAGAGGAGATAGTTTACAAAGCGTTGGTGGTGCTGCGATCGGTGGCGCGGACAGTCAAGATGAGGGCGACAAGGCTGAAAAGCTTAGAATTTTCTGGATTCTGCGTAATCGGGCCAAGCTTATGGTTCGAGATGCGAAGCGTAGGTTTTATGGCAACGCCCTGATTGATATTAAGGATTCAAGGACGGCTTGGGATCGGTTACGACAGCTAGGACTGCTGAAGGAGAGGGGGGGTAGTCAAGAGCTTGCTGTGCCGGTGGAGGAGCTGAATAACTTCTTCACCGCGACCGGTACCTCTGGTGACTGCCATCCCACTACCTGGGATACTAGGGACTTTGATGAGTCGCGGTTTTTCTTTAAATTTGTTTCCGAGGACGTCTTAGCCAAGGCGTTGAGAGCCGCAGCATGTTGCTCGCCAGGCGCTGACAATTTGTCAATGAGATTGATCAGAATTGCGCTTCCGGTGGTATTTCAACCGCTCCTCCATCTGTTTAACTTTTCGCTGCAGTCGTCTTCGTTCCCTGAGGTTTGGAAACTAGCTTTAGTGAGGCCTATCCCGAAGGTCAAATCTCCAGTGAAAGTCGCGGACTATAGGCCGATTTCTCTCTTGTGCTCTCTCGCTAAAGTGCTTGAGAAAATTGTGGCTGATCAAGTTGGTGAATTTCTCGAGGCGAATGGCAGTTTTGACCCGTTCCAATCAGCTTATAGAAAAAATCATAGTACGCAGACTGCGTTATTGCGGATACTTGACTACGTGAGCCAGGGTATCGATAATCATCAGGTCACAGGGATGGTGCTGTTTGATTTCTCAAAGGCCTTTGATCGGGTGCGGCATGATCGACTTTTGAATAAGCTAGCTGGTCTTCGGTTTTCGGATTCTGTTATCCAATGGTTCTCTGCTTATTTGTCGGGCCGCATGCAGGCAGTTCTTGGGACGGGAAACATCCAGTCGCAGTTTGTGGCCACCTCGGCTGGGGTGCCACAGGGTTCGGTGCTTGGACCGCTCCTATTTTCGCTTTATATGGTCGATATTGGGTATGCTCTTAGCTCGTGCGATTATAATTTATATGCGGACGATCTACAGATCTTTTGTAAGGGTGCGCTTGGTGACATAGACTCGGTGGGTGTTAGGCTCAATAAGGATATCTTGTTGATTCGTATTTGGGCATCTGTCAATGGTTTGGCTCTAAATTGTAGCAAAACTCACGCAATCGTACTGGGGAGTGGTGCGTGCGTCCGTAGGCTGAATAGTGACCTCTTACCGCGTCTTGTTAATGGCCGCTCTACTGTACCCTTTGAGGAGTCTGTTAGGATACTTGGGGTTACCATTACGGATGACCTTCGATGGCGTGCTCAGGCGATTGCGGTATCAAAGTCTATTAATTCGTCGCTTTACAGGCTAAAGGTGTGTCGGTCCCTATTACCGCGGAATGTGAGGGTGTCGCTGGTCAGGGCGCTCATCATGCCGATTGCTGACTATTGTAGCGCGGTATTGCATGGTATTTCGGACGAACTGAATGGCATCATCGATGTTGCGTTTAACTCGTGTGTTCGTTTCATTTTTGATGTGCATAGACGGGAGCATATCTCTCCCTTCTATCGCCAACTTGGTTGGTTACGTGTGGCTGAGAGGAGGCAGTTAGCTGTCATGTGTGCTGTCCACTCTGTACTTTTGTCTGGCAGACCTAAGTACTTGCGTGATCTTTTCAGATGGGCGGACGGGCGAGGGGCGAGAACTCGGGGGGAGCCAGGAGTAGGTTGGAAATCGGGCACTTCAGAACGGAAGCGAGGAGAAACGCGTTCGGTATAATTGCGGCGTATGGCTGGAATGCCCTTCCGCCGGGCGGGCTAGAAATTACTGGCGGCGAATTCAGGGCTGCGATGTTTAGGCGGCTGATTGCGGGACAGCGTTTGCTGCCGATCTAGCGATTTAGTCAAGGCATCGAGTAAATTGTTTTAGCTTTAGTTTGTATTTTTAGTTTTAGTCTTTAGTTTGTAAATATTTGTAATTTATTAGCTATAAGGTACTTTGTATTAGTTGTAACGATTTGTGAGGCAGTCGCCGGGCTGTGGCGTTCTGCCTTTTTCCCCTGTTGTGGGGTTGCCTGAGAGGACCTTTGGTCCTAGTGCAATAAACTATACTATACTATACTATACTATACTATACTACCTACATACAACATATGGCATAATAGTTATGTTATACCCTCTGGTAATATTCATTTCGTGACCTTCAAGAAAATAAAAAAAATCGATTCATCTATGAAGACGTAATTAATGAATAAAAAATTACTCGGGAAGTAGAGACCAAAGATCTGCTGCAATTTTTCGGTCAGTTTCAACGTTGTCCCGAACAAGTTGTCGAGATTATAGTGGTATTCGTGTCGTGACCTTCGAAAAAATAAAAAAAATCGATTCATTGATAAAGACGTATTTTATCTCTAAAAAATTACTTAGGAAGTCGTGACCAAACATCTGCTGCAATTTTACGGTCAGTTTTAACGTTGTCCCGAACAAGTTGTCGAGATTATAGTGGTATTCGTGTCGTGACCTTCGAAAAAATAAAAAAAATCGATTCATCGATAAAGACGTATTTTATGTCTAAAAAATTACTTAGGAAGTCGTGACCAAACATCTGCTGCAATTTTGCGGTCAGTTTCAACGTTGTCCCGAACAAGTTGTCGAGATTATAGTGGTATTCGTGTCGTGACCTTCGAAAAAATAAAAAAAAATCGATTCATCGATAAAGACGTATTTTATGTCTAAAAAATTACTTAGGAAGTCGTGACCAAACATTTGCTGCAATTTTGCGGTCATTTTCAACGTTGTCCCGAACAAGTTGTCGAGATTATAGTGGTATTCGTGTCGTGACCTTCAAGAAAAATAAAAAAAAATCGATTCATCGATAAAGACGTATTTCATGTCTAAAAAATTACTTAGGAAGTCGTGACCAAACATCTGCTGCAATTTTTCGGTCAGTTTCAACGTTGTCCTGTACAAGTTGTCGAGATTATAGTGGTATTCGTTGCGTGACCTTCAAGAAAATAAAAAAAATTCAAAGTAGAACTTTGCACATTGCTTCCTCATTAATGTTTCTTTTCCGCAAAGCCATCTCTATGAGGAATCCAAAGTGAATAAAAAAAAAAAATACGTCATAGAGATGACTTTGTGAAAAAGGAAAGATAACGAGGACGCAATGTGCAAAATTTTACTTTGACATTTGTTTTCATTTTCTTGAAGGTCACGAAATGAATACCTCATCGACAACTTCTTCAGGATAACGTCGTAACTGACCGAAAAGTAGCAGCAGATCTTTGGTCACTGCTTTCCAAGTAATTTTTTAGTCATTAAATACGTTTTTATCGATGAATCGATTTTATTTTATTTTCATAAAAATCATGAAATAAATACCACTATAATCCCGACAATTATTGAAGGACAACATCGAAAGTGATCAGAAAATTGTATTAAAAAATGTATAAAAATTACTTGGGAAATAAAAACGATAAATCTGCTGCAATTTTTCAATTACATTCGTTTTTGTCATGAAAGAATTGTCGGGTTTGTAGTGGTTTTCGTTTCGTGACTGCTTAGAAAATAAAAAAATATCAAATTGTTATCTCAATGTCAATCAGGAAATTGATAACATAAATTAACGCTCGGACCGAGGTTCTGGCGAGGGAAGTCCTCCAGGACGCACAATTTGCGTTCGAATCGGGTGGAGGGTCTGGCTAGGAAAGTTCTCCAGGACATGCTATGAAAACCATAAACGCGGGTTAATGTGTTACCGCCGATCGCGGTTCGTAGTATTTTCATCGGGAACACTTGACCCAACGATAAAGGTTTGTCGAGAAACTGTTGTCTCGAGACAATTGGAACTTCATTATCATGCTTTGGTAATTGACAACCAAAGGTTTTCGTACCGAGTGCTCCGATCAGGGGGCTGCTCTCTCGTCCACGGGGCTCATTTAAAAATAGTGCAGCTTCTCGTTTAACAAAAACTACCAGATGTCTCCCAATATTGACGAGAAGACAACGGCCAGGCCACTCGGCCAACCTTAAGCAATGGCGCTGATCAAGGGAAAAAAGAAGCTTGTAAAAATCGTAACGCATAGAATGAGACGTCTGACGGAGTTCCGCAAAAACCGTACCCCAGAGGAAAGTCAGCCCCGACGAATGAAATGATTTCGTATCTCCTCAGTCCCGCCAAATGTGAATTTCGTTTCTGAATAAACCAAGTCAAAAGCAAAAATCAATGGAATACGAGGGGAAAATCGTGCTCGAGGAGACTAGCTAGAACGATTTAGAATGCGTTGAAACGGATTTCTAACTGGATCTGCGAAACCCGCGAAGCAACGTAACGTGATATCTCGACGATGCCAGCAAGGTGACAGCGAGGGGAGCGCACGGGGAGAACAGCGGAAGAGCAAGGAGAGAGGAAGGTGGCAGGAAGGGGAGAGCAGGGTGAGGGAAGGATTATCAAAAAGAATTAAAAAGAAACAAAAATCATTGAATTGTTTGTCGGTCTCATCGACGCTCCGTTTCATCTGCGCTCTAATTCCGTGATTAAGGTTGCAGGAAGGCGCAATCCATTAAAAAAAAACGAACACCAGCGAGAGAAAGCAACATCTGTAATAAATTCGCGTATCGCGAGTTCTCGCGATACGCATCAAAATTCGTGAGTGCAATGGGCAGTGCCTCGATACGCTGTTGACGAGGCACGACGCGTTCGCAAATGAAAATATCACGATCATTACCGACCAGAGACACGTCATTTATCTGGCCGGTCATTCATCGGGACCGTTACCGAAAGCCCGAGCTCCGAGCGAACAGTTGACGCTCACTCACACGGACGCACACAGCCGTCACAGCCGCGCGGCAACTTCGCGGCGAACTGAGATCGCGAAAGAAAACACTGACGCCACTTGCACCCACCGAGGCATATGACGCCTCTGCATCTGTGTGAGTCCGACGCACACCTCACCGACCGGCAAATTTCGCTACGCGAGCATTTCCACAATTTTGCGAATTGGACGCTAAAATTTCACAGGGGCTCTTAGGTGGGCACCACCTACCATCCTGCCTTCGCTCTATGCGTACTTTTGATACACCCTGTATATTAACCCAAATTTAAAGTATTTTGAGAAAAGTATCTAAAATATTGTAATGAAATTAATACATAATTTTCATAATTGTATACCACCAATTTGTGGACGCCTCGAGTGATGAAGAAACAGCCCTTATATAGGGGGCACGAATTGCTGAAGAACAAGAGGAACGGCTACGGACAATTAACAATGACGTTCCTGAAGCTGCTGTCAGCGTCGATAATGAGGCCTCGGTATTTGTCGAAGAACTTGTACAACATGAATTATCTGAAGATCCCGAAGAAGGAAGCGAACACCGTTCAGTCTGTAATGATGACAACTCCGCATGGTCATCAGCAACCGTGTCAAGTGTTCCAGAACCCTCACTGGTATTCAGTGATATTACTGATAGAGCGGCTATATATAGGCATAATAGGGGTATGGATGTTGACGGCTCTATGCCTGGGCCATCGCGACAGCAATGTTACGTCGCAACTTGTAAACTTGAGTCAGTTGACAAAAAGGCAAAGGAAAGTAAAACTTTCCCTAGTACTCTGTGGTATCAATTTGACTCAATAATAAGCAAAAGGTGTTCCGTTTTGAGCCTACCCTGTCGGGCAAAAGCTCGGGAAGGAACTTGAAAGAACAATTCCGACTTAAAAATATTCTCTTATTTTCCTTTAACACCAAACTTAAAACAAAATAAATGAGTACTTACGCCTCTGTTTGGAATTAACTTGAAGGAAATCTAATCACAGATTTCTGTGAAGAGGATGTCGAAAAGGTGATCTAATCGGATCCTATTGACGTGTGGTTCACGAATTTCCCCACGCCTGATTGTCGGAAAGGATAAACGATGGGTTGAAAATAGACATTTTCAGTTAGATTGGTGAAATAATTGTTTATTTTCTCTCGCTTGTATAACTTTCAAAATATAATTCATTTTTAATTCACAAAGGATTCACAATGATTGTCGATTGATCTTAAAACTCACGATATTTATTTAATTAATATAAATTTCTCTTCAATTCACAAATTCTCAGATTGTGTTCAATAATATTCTCGGCCGGATGTTCACGAGTTTACGGTTAAATGTTCACAAAAATTCTCGGTTGTATGTTAACAATAATTCTCGATTAAATGTTCACAATAATTCTCGGTTGTATGTTCACAATAATTCTCGCTTAAATGTCACAATAATTCTCGGTTAAATGTTCACAAAATTTCTCGATTGTATATTCACAATAATTCTTGATTAAGGGCAGGGTAAAGTTAATTCGGCGAAAAAAAGGCATGTTTTTAAGATTGTTTTTTGGCGTAACGGATAGTGTTCGTTTATTGAAAAATTTACATATAATAAAGTAACATTTCAACAACATTTTCCCAAATTTTCATTGAAAAAATTTCGAAATTGAGCGAATGAAAATTAATCCCCGGAGCCGCCGCGAAAAAAAGGTGGTTTGCGGTGAGCATCATAACTCGCAACAAAATCATCTGAAACAAAAAAATCAAAATGCATTTGTTAAAGGAGATGTTTTTTGAGGTAATGACGGGAGGTTTTTTTTTCGATTTTTCGATTTTTCGTAGCACTTGGAAGTCAAAAACCCGATTTTCGCTTTAAAAAATCGGGTAATTTGTTGTTGAAAAATTAGTAATTATTAAAAAAAACAAAAAAGCTCTCGACAATACCTGGTAAATTATGTGAAGAAGTACTGTGCAAAATTTCAAAGCGATTGGTCCAGTAGATTTTGAGTAATCGTGCTCACGGACTTCAAAAATGACAAGTCTCAGAAAAACGGTTTGAAAAACGCAGAAGAGTTTGGTCGCTTAGCGCTCATTGCACATAAGTTTGAGAACACTTCTCGATTGTATAAAAATCTGAGAAAATTCATGCATATTAACGGTACTCAAAAGATTTATTTTGCATAATAATAATTCTAAAATGTTATTAACAAAATAATGAAAAAAAAAAAAAAAATAGACAACAAATTTCCCCGCAATCTAATTTTTTTTTCCTGATTCGTTCATTTTTCTGTATACGTATGAATTTTTTCAGACTTTTCAATTATCTTTGAATTTTTAGAAATTCAAAATAAAACTCGATAATTTTCTTATACTCACTGAAAGTCGTCGATGCCAGGTCCGTAGAGTAAACGACTTCCATCAAGATGATCGAGAGCATCTTTTTGCGTTTGTCTACGCAAAACTCTTTCTTCTTTACTGTCGTGCGCCGCTTGCTTCTCTGCACTACTAATTCGCAAATCGTCAACTTGTCGGGCCCATTCGTGAGAACTTGGCCCTGTACTGATTTGCATTTCTTCCATAAAGGCCAACAAAGCGAAACAACCTTCATTGAAAATACATGCAGCTACATTAGCTGCAATTTCCACAACTGTTGAGGTGCCACCGACTGACTTTGGAGAGATTTTCCAAATAAGTTGATTGAGACTCTCATTATTATTTTGCGTGAAACCTCCAAGACATCGCGTCAAAAGTGCGTCGTTGCTTAAGTCATTATAAATGGGCTCAATGGCTTCTAGAACGTCAGTAGGAAGAGCTGCGTAGGTGTGTTTGAATGATTCTATCACCGATCGTTCGAACATTTCTATTATTGCTGATACCTCCATGTTTCCAGAGGGTCCCTCATGGTTAGCTTTGCAATCACCGCTATCCACATGCTCTTCGTACCACGCTTCGTATTCGGCAGAATCCAATTTGTTTTTCCAAGTCTCACAACCGTGGCAGTAACTGCTTTTTACAAAAATGTCAAGTACCTTTCCAGTACAATATCCAATTAGAGAAGCAACGCCAAATAACGAAGAGAATCCTCTTTTTTTCCAAGTGCCGTCGCCTGATACAGTCAATTCTGACGTTTCTTCTACATTATTTGCGTCAGACATTGCTTTTTTCTCTTCTTGTGCAGCCGATGCGAAGAACTTCTTGGCCACATTTTGTATAGCTTCACAATGTTTTTTCATATATAAATTATAGGCTGGTTTCGATAAGAAAGCACTCGCCAAATCCATTAGTCCGCAGAACTTATTACATCCGGCTAAACCTAAGCCCAACACTCGCATTACGAAAGCAAACCGATAATTGACATCGTATACACCACTGTCTATTCTTTCACTTGATGGGATGTAGTGAGGCTGTTTACACTTTTCACATGTCACCTTGATGTTGAAACCAAGACCTTCTTTTTTGCATGTTTGGAATATCACTTTTCCATCACACTTCACACATTTGACGACAGTAGCAATTGACGAAAAAACAAGAACGAAATCTATCATTCGATAATGTTTTTGGATGTCTTCTACCACCACAGCGGGTTTATTTTTCATTTTTTTCGCTGACGCGCTACTAGCTACCGGTTCGTCGTTTTTACGCTTTTGAGGAGGCGCTTTTTTTTTTTGGTCGGGACAATTGCCCAATACCACCCTTACGATCTTCTCTGCTTATTTTTCGAGGCATTTTTCGAGGTACGAATACGAACGAAAACGAACTCAAACTTTTAGTGTGACTTGCTCAGCACGGCATACAGCGGTCAACTGATGTATAGACTAATGTGCATACTTATATACACCATACCTCGAATATATATAACGGGACCGGAACAGGCCCGTTTATCAATAAATTTATTCGGGGTCGAAAAATACAATAGCGAGCCGCGCAGCTGCCGCCCAGGTATAAGACCTGCCTGGAGCAATAGACGCTCAAATACTCATAGCTTCGTCAATTTTACTCCGATGTACTTGAAATTTTTACACAATATTCTTGAGACATTAGGCATTCATTTAAAAAAATATAAAAAAAATGGAAAAAAAAATTAAATACATTAAATGTTCACAATAATTCTCGGATAAATGTTCTCAAAATTTCTTGATTGTATGTTCACAATAATTCTCGGTTCAATGTTCACAATAATTCTCAGTTAAATGTTCACAAAACTTCTCGATTGTATGTTCACAATAATTCTCAGTTAAATGTTCACAAAACTTCTCGATTGTATGTTCACAATAATTCTCGATTAAATGTTCACAATAATTCTCGGTTAAAAGTTCACAAAATCTCTTGGTTAAATGTTCACAATAATTCTCGGTTTTATGTTCACAATAATTCTCGGTGAAATGTTCACAATAATTCTCGGTTAAATATTCACAAAATTTCTCGGTTAAATGTTCACAATAATTCTTGGTTCAATGTTCACAAAATTTCTCGATTGTATGTTCACAATAATTCTCGATTAAATGTTCACAATATTTCTCGATAATTCGGATTATTTGGTCCGGGACAACGATGTCACGATTAAATTTCCCAATTTAGCCGGAATTCTAAATTTCTATTTTTAATGATTTAATCGATTAAATTACGAATGTAGAATCGATATTAATGGTTGATAACTCGGAATTCCGTTCTTCCGGTATTTTAAAGTTCTTTAATCCTTTATATTTTTTTCTTCATAAATCCAGACTCGATTTCGACTATTACAGAAATTTTTGGCAGAGTCAATAACTTAATTAAAAGTCACTGGCGACAAATCTGGTCCGGAATTACAATGCCCTCCGCCGCCTTCTACGGCTCATTAAAACCTGCTCGCTATTTCCCCGCTGTCGCCTTGAGAAAAGGGTGAGGGTCGAGTCATGCGTTACGCATCTTACCGTCCCCTCACGCATCATACCTGACGGCTCGGACTCTCACTATAGCATTCAAGCGGTGCGTCGCGGCTACCGTCCTCTCACGCCTCGTACCTAACGCCCGACTCTTATCGCGCTCGCTTGCACTCCCGCTGTCTTAATCATTCACCTTATTCACAACCCCCCCCTGAACTGCATTTTTAATTATATTTCTGCACAAAAAAAATTCGTTTTAATATTCTTATCGCCCTGAATTCTCTTTTTGTCTTTTAACAATTATTCTTATTGTAATTAATTACGATTTATTATTTTCTTTTATTTTAATTGTTCCCTGGAAAATCATTACTTATGAGAATACTACCAACTATTGCGAAGAAATTTTTATTAGCTATTTTATTGACCAATTAATAATACCGAATTAACTATAGGAAGTGATGTGGTCTTCCGACGACTGTTTCCATGCAGCCCCTTTCTCTCCTTCGTTCCTCCTTCGACGATATTGGTGTTATATGCATCCATTTCTCCTCCTCTGGTGATATTAGTGCTGTATGCCTCCGTTCCTCCTTCTTGGACTTGTAGGGGGTGTTGCTAGGCGAAATTCTTTCCCTTGTACTCTGGTCCTCCTGGGTGGTAATTCTGCGTCGCGAATTGTCATTTCATCCATCCCAGATGATGTGTTGTTTCACACCTTCGGTCAGTCTCCGGTCAGCCAATTTCTTTCTTATCTCTATTAGTTAAATTACTTCCACTTATACAGAGTGTTTATATTAAAAATAATAATTTTAATAACCTTAAATAAAACTTAATTCCAATATTTTATTACTTCCCTCTATTTTTATTTTTATTATTAAATATTTTTGTTTGACCTGACTCATGAATAATACATTCTTCGTACTTGAAAATTATCTCTATTTGCCGTCTTCGTCTTCTGTAGTAGCGATGTTAGACTTGCCCGGAGCCAAGAACTCGATGACAAAGATCGTACGTATCTCGTGGTCGAAGACAACAATGTCAGGTTTAATGGCTGTTATTTGCTTGACAGTGGGAAATGAATAGTTCCAGTAAATACGGCACTTCTCATTCCCCACGACGGACTCAATATCTCCAGGGGCGTAGGGCAGCAGTAGCGTCTCGTCTACCCCGTAAGAGTGTCGAAGGTGGTAGTACAACACTCTTAGGGCCGCATTATGGTGTTACGTCACGACGTAACTTCGCAAAATATTTCGAAAATACTTAGAAAATTTGCTTCGGAAACTTTATCATAAAGATTCAAGAAAGAATTCAAATGAGAATCGCTGCGCCAGCACTGGACCGTTCAATCACTAGCCAAGTGGCCGGGGATTAAAAAGATATAATAGTCGAAGAGTTCTCTCGTTGTCGATGACAAAGTTAGAGAGCCTAAAATCTAACCCGAGGCTTCTGCCCGGTTCACCCGACCTTTTCGTCGGAAAGAAATGAGTTCTGTTGGAAAATCCTCCAACCATCTAAGAACTATTATTAACAACCCTCATACGGGACTAATAAAACGACTGATATCTCCCCCGAAAAACTGATAATCAAATAAAGATTTAACTTTATTTCTCAGAATTTCGGCTTGAGATTGAAACTCTCCAAAAAGATTGTTTGGCACAAAAATGTCGGTGATCTCATTTATCATATTATTAAAATTAATTATTGTTCAGTTTTCTCCATTGATAATTTTTCCGACGTAATCGATCGAGAATAAAGAAGAGTCGACTATGACAAATACTCTCCCTCCAAATAAATAATGATGGAATCTTGACAAATTAAGCAATAATGTTTTAATCGTTAAACTTGGAATTTATAAAAATAATTAAAGGAATTATATTAATTAACAAAATATATTTTAACCACAAGCATGACAATTAATGAAATATGTAGCAAACAGTTACTAAAATTATTTGCGTTATTCGATCTTCCAGTTCACAATATAATAGCCCTCGCGAAAGACAAGCGGGCATAATTTATTCCGCAATCAAAATAGAACTGGAACGTCCGATACGAAATTCGCCTATCAGATACGAGACCTAATCTCAGCCGACCCGAAGACGCGAGGAACAATGGGAAGCGTGTATCATCTTGCTAAGGGACATGTATGGGTGAAGCGGTTACTAGGCTAGCTGTAACACGTTCAAGGTATATCGATATCGAAGACTCATATGTCACCCTCCCAAACTCCCGAACGACTTGCGGGGACACGTCTGGTGGCCTAATTAAAAGTAGACTCTAGAAATAAGGTAGGAGAAGGGGTACTCAGTTGTATAAAAGCACCGGACTACGGGATCTCATCTTCCACGCACCATCCGATCTTTATTACTGTCAGAGGTATTGTCACTCTTTGACCCATTGTCATACAAGCAACCTCATGCTTTGAACAATTCTTTTGAGAAAACTTGCGTGAATATTCCGATTGTAACACGACTAGTGGATTTAGAAGTCAAACTATTGTTTTTACTACATCATTGTATTAGAAATGGACGCCAATTTATCGAACCACTGTTTAACATTTTAAGTACGCCCCCGACTTTTTTTCGGTGGATATCGGTAAAATATTGATTTACGTTGCGCTATATTTTTGTTGGAATAAACAACCATTAAGCTGCAAAATTAAATATCTCTCATATTTGATTCCGTCATCCCGCGATTTTCCAATACCCAAGACTTCTACGGAATTATCATTCGAATAACTGACCAGAAGAAGAAGCCATCTCCACGTCGTACAACAAGATCAATTACACGGTAAATATCACGTAAGTTCAAAGTATAACAACGTAAGTAAGGAAAATATATATCAACATCATCGTAAATACACAAGTTATCCTCGTTTTCACCTCTACAAAAGTAGAATCTTTAGCCTAATCCTGGGTTATTTTTCGAAAGATTAGACCCGAAAACAGGCTTGCGTTAACGATACTATCGTCAGTTGTAGTCAAGGGAATATTTTATATTCCTTAACTAGCGCACGGTAAATTCTTTCGTTAACGTGCAAAACGTGTAAGATTGTCGAAATTATTCAACTTTTGCAAACTTGACGTAACAATGGCGATGGATATAGCCAGAGACCGCATAGTTGGGACATGCAGATGTATGTGCATGAGTGTCTCTGGCGATCGTTTGCAGGCCAGGCACCATGTGTCAGGGACCTGCATACCCATCACCTGGCTCTGGTAGACGAGCGTGTTAATTACGCCATCCTGGCAGGCAATGATGAATCCCTCGGTCTCAGACATCAGACCGGCTGACTGTAAGAATGTAAATGTCAGCCGAGCAGCCAAATCCATGTTGTCGATGTGCCGAAAGAACACTCCGTGCATGGCCTTGCCCACGTGCCGCTCGAGCAGGGTATTATGCTCGGCGGCTCTGATGGTGCTCCTACGCCGGGACGGTTCCAGATCGATGATGGAATTAATCGACCTTCTGCCGCCCCTACCAACACTAAATTCCAAACCGAGGTTTTCTGCCGCCTTCTCTGCCGCCCTGTATAAAAACGCCCCAACCCCCGTCCTTTCATGATCATTCACGAAGGACAGGAGAGGATTCGCACTTCCGATTACGTCGCAAGCTACACCGAGGACCAAACAATCATGCAGGCACTCCAATCCAAGTAGGCCCCTTCCACCCATGTGACGCGGGAGGTATATACGGGGCACGGAAGATCTAGGATTATTATTATTATTATGTTTCGTAAAATACCCGACCGGCCCCGCAGGGCTCCGACTCACCTACAGGACGGGCGGGTTAATAAAAATCATTCTGCCTGACTGCTCCTCCAACCCGGAGGTAAGCAGTCAGGTCAGTCCAGAATCGTGTGACCTAAGTAGACGGAGCGAACCCAGAATGACCGCCTTCTGCATTCGACCCGCAAGTGAGTCGGCTTTCTGCCGACAGGCGGGGATGATCTTAATGTTCGTGACAAACGACGGCTTCATTCCGCCGAGAACGCCGATTATCAGTACCACCAGCTTGACCGTGTACCCTCGGTATAGCCCGCGAAGCTGGAAAAGGAGATCCTGATATTTCGTCCGCTTGCCGTCTTCTTTAGTAGCGATGTTAGACTCGCCCGGAGCCGAGAACTCGATGACAAAGATCGCATGTATCTCGTGGTCGAAGACGACAATGTCAGGTTTATTGGCTGTTATTTGCCTGACAGTGGGAAATGAATAGTTCCAGTAAATACGGCACTTCTCATTTCCCACGACGGACTCAATATCTCCAGGGGCGTAGGGAAGCAGTGGCGTCTCGTCTACCCCGTAAGAGTGTCGAAGGTGGTAGTACAACACTCTTAGGGCCGCATTATGGCGATGGATATAGCCAGAGACCGCATAGTTGGGACATGCAGATAGTATGTGCATGAGTGTCTCTGGGGATCGTTTGCAGGCCCTGCACCGTGTGTCAGGGACCTGCATACCCATCACCTGGCTCTGGTAGACGAGCCTGTTAATTACACCATCCTGGCAAGCAATGATGAATCCCTCGGTCTCAGACATCAGACCGGCTGACTGTAAGAATGTAAAAGTCAGCCGAGCAGACAAGTCCATGCTGTCGATGTGCCGAAAGAACACTCCGTGCATGGCCTTGGCCACGTGCCGCTCGAGCAGGGTATTATGCTCGGCGGCTCTGATGGTGCTCCTACGCCGGGACGGTTCCAGGTCGATGATGGAATTAATCGACCTTCTGCCGCCCCGACCAACACGAAATTCCAAACCGAGGTTTTCTGCTGCCTTCTCTGCCGCCCTGTATAAAAACGCCCCAACCCCCGTCCTTTCATGATCATTCACGAAGGACAGGAGAGGATTCGCACTTCCGATTACGTCGCAAGCTACACCGAGGACCAAACGATCATGCAGGCACTCCAATCCAAGTAGGCCCCTTCCACCCATGTGACGCGGGAGGTATATACGGGGCACGGAAGATCTAGGATGAAGACTCCTATGGATGTTCATCATCTTGCGTGTGCTGGCGTCGAGTTCACGCAGCTCGTCTCGCCTCCATTTCACTACCCCGAAAGAGTAGAGAAGGACTGGGACGGCAAGCATGTTGGTAGCAGCGATCTTGTTCCGCCCAGACAATTCGGAACTCCAAATTTGCCTAAGCCGCTGCCTATACCTGCCGCGGTATTATTATTATTATTATTATTATTATTATGCTTCGTAAAATTCCCGACCGGCCCCGTAGGGCTCCGACTCACCTACAGGACGGGCGGGTTAATAAAAATCATTCTGCTGACTGCTTATTATTATTATTATTATTATTATTAATTTTTTTTCTTAAATCCATAATTCTCTTTTGATATAACGTCTTCTGAAGTATTTGTCTTTTCCGCCTCCGTTGGTGTATTTGGATTGCCATCGTCAGGATAGTCACCGGTCAGCCTGGGACAGGTTGAATGAATTACAGATCATTGTCCAGGTCAACACTCAATTTCCTTGCATTTATTATTATTCATTTTTATTGTATTCAAGGAAAAATTACAAATTATAAAATCGCTACTACTAACATACATATGAATGCAGTAAATTCTATAAAATTATATTTCGCATATAAAGAAGAAAAAGGACATAAGTGCACAAAATGAGAATTTTAATATGAGTATACTGAAATGAATTGAAACGATTTAATTAAATATCCAAATATTGTCTTGTGCCAGAGTCAGTCAAGTGAAAGAATAAGTAAAATAACAAATAATATGGCGAGTTTCCATGACGATCCGGTCGTTAGTCCATGTTGTTCAGCTTCGCTCCGTCTTCGTCTTTCAGTCAAGTTCCCAGATCTATCTCAGGTGTTGGAGCAAATCCACCAAAACGGACATAAGAACATCGCCTATGGCTTCATCCAAACATCCTTGTGCTCCCAGCATGCGTATTTGAGGTTTAGTTTCCACGGTTATTAACATCCTATATTCTCGTTCTCCTCTGGTCCACGTTCCACCCATAGATATTCCAAATTCACTCAAGGTTTCTTGAGCATTTTTTAACAATTCCAAAATTTTCTGTCCCCGTTGGTAATCCTCCTTACTTTCCATGCGCCTAATGATATGCTCTATTATTTCCAAACCCATTTTCCGAGCGGTCCTCATGAAATCCTATTGTCCGATATTTCTGGCGGGGACGATCATTCGGTCAAATTCCCTATTTCCTTCCATCAATCCAAATTCTTCAGAACTGCTGCCCCAAGACCTGACCAGCCAAGCTCTGGTGTCCCGAACAGCTCGAACTACAGCAGCTCGCAAAGCTTCTTCGAAATGCTTATCCACGGCATACCCCCTTATTTCCGGTTCCGTAGTGATGATTACCAGGGCGCTAGTTCCATTCCGCTTCTCTGCTAGGGAATACTCTGCGATGATTCCAAAACTTTGCAGTGAAGCCCGTACATCCCGAAAGTTCCTTAATATCTCCAAGCATTGGCAGCTCATGGATCTATCCTCCAATTCTTTTATTAGGGTATCCAACGTCCGCAAACAAAGACGTCTTGCCGGGACCAACATATCTACTCAATTCGAGTTTATCCAAGTATTAAAAACCGGTGTCCAACGATTTGGATTCACAGTTCCCTCACAAGATCTACCCCATTTGCCTGCTGACGCAGCATCCTCCTCAGCCTTGTTGCAGATAACAATGGTCCGTTGTCCATGTGAAATCTGTAATTGGGTTTTGCTGTTGTTATAATTATTCCTGCTATTCCTCTAAATTAAACTTCTCCTCCCTAACTCTATTGGCTTCCAGGAGATGTTTTTAATAGTCATGCAGTATATCCTGCTCCATCACTGGTTCAACCATTGTCTCCACTTACCTATTTTATTCTATTCTATTCTTCACATTCCACAGCAGCGAGGTGCCCAACCGCGGATATTTCGATCTCTTCTATTATTTACCTAATCATTTCCATCAATCCTCTCATTGTAGCATAGTTTAAGGTTTTCCCAGTTCCGATTGTCATTAGCGCCGGTTCAGTCTTGGTGGTCAATATATATCCCTTTTCAACGGTTGTGAAATAAGATTCATGTGAAATCCTGGTTCCAATTTCTTGAAGATAATATCGTACTTCTTGATAATAATCATAGATTTCCCGTGGCGATGCGGTTCTCTCCCTTCCCTCCATTTTCTGGAATAAATGACACAGTGATCTCTTAGCTTCCTCACAAAGTTGATGATTTATTCTTCGAGGCCAGTCTCTATTGAGATATTCGATTATTTCTAAACTAGCAGCTTCCACGGCTTCCTCCACAGTTCCTCCGGATCTCTCATATTGCAAATCCCCGGTAATGACTTCCGCCCAATACGTGGTTCCTGAATGCTGTCCTGTTCTAACTACAATGTCATGATCCGGTCGAACTAGTCGGACTATATCCACACTTTTCATGTTATCTGTAATATATAGAAACCACATAACAGAGTTATCAGATTTCTCTTTTTGTTTGATTTTCTCCTTCTTCCTCTGGTAAGGTGTATATGAAATAATCAATATGCGTGTTTTTATTCTCGAGCGCCTTTATTTATTTTTATTATTGCATCCAATATTGTTTCGTTAACGGCATTGATTCCTAATTTCAATGAATTCTCCTCTTTCATTAGTTCCGCAATGCTGACCACTACTTCAGATTTCGGGAAGATCTTCGTCTGCACATTTATTTTCCAAGTTCGAACCAGATGACTCCTGACGAGATAAAGCGTTTGAACCAACACACTTCCCAATGCTACGGTCACACAATTCTTTCGAATTGATACTCGAGTCACTGGTTTAGTGTAGGTAGTCATCGTTACATTCCATGTTGATCCTTCCATTTCCATTGAGTGCTCCATGTAAATCCCAAACAGCCATCGTCACTCTGACTACTCCTAATGCCTGAGCCACATCCCCCATTTCGAGATATTCCTCATTTCCCCTCATGTACCAAATGTGGCTGTCAATCATTCGTAGGCCCAGTTGTTTGGTTGTAAGTTCCATGTCCGCCCCTCCACTTGGGATAAGACCCTTTCCCCACTGTAGATACCCGTCCGTTTCCTCATTCGCCTGGATCCACCAATTGTCGACCAGATTGGACAAGACCTCTCTCACAGCGACCAACAGGCTAACAATCAAACTTAACTCCAGGTTTTCCATTCGCCTTTCGGCGGCATGCTCAGGTTCCGTTCGTACACCTATTCGTACACTATAAATGCTTCACTTATAGTGTACGAATCTGTCCACTTGGATACAGGAATACCCCATCTCGATTCCCAGACCTTTCAACGTAGTCTTTATATCTTCCGTGGCGCGTATGATGTCATTCCATTCTATCCTTTGCTCACGCCCGGTCAGGTCTTGAATGGTCTGACTCAGGATCCTTAGACACATACGCCTAGCTGGTATGTCCATGTTCAGCTTCTTATTAGGACCTCGACAGGTATATCTTATTCCATGATGACCAAGTCCCTGAGGTGACCTTTGTTATTATCATTGTCAACGGCTTCGCTCGAAAATTGTTTGTTGGTTGTCTTTTGTTTTCTTGTCTCGACATCTGTAACCGAAGGATCGATGTAGGAACAACCTTATTCATTGTTCTTTAAGGTTTCATTTTTTTTGGGTATAATATAGGAATGTTGTAAACGATTCGCATGTACCACTTGAGTAGTGTTATTTTTTATTTCGATCCTGATATTCTGAGCACTCATTATCTCGACAATCTTGAATGGACCCGAGTAGTGATTTCCCAACTTTTTGGGTTTTGGATCTTGATGTAAAAATACATAATCACCTACTTTAAACTCCTTTGGATTAGCCTTTTTATCATAAATTTTCTTGGATTTTTCCTTAGACGCTATCAAGTTAGCTTTGGCTACTTCCCGTATCTCATGCAATTGGGTAACGAGTTGTATCAAATAATCATCATAGGTAGGTAATTTATCCTCTATATACAAAGGCTCACTGGAAGGAATTCTCGCGATCTTTCCAAAAACTAGCTCAAAAGGTGTTTGCTTTGTTCCTTCATGGACACAGGTATTATAATTGAATATAGCCAGCTCAACCCATTCATCCCAGTCAAATTCCCGATCTACATATTGTTTATGATATTCTCCCAGCGCATGATGTGACCGCTCCAGTGATCCGTTAGACTGAGGATAAAAAGCCGTGGTCCTTAATCTTTTTATTCTGAATCTTTTTGCCACTCGCTTGATTAATCCGCTCAAAAAGTTTCGACCTTGATCGCGGTAAGGATTGCCTTAGGTGGCCCAAATATGCTAATAAAGTGTTTCACCAGGGCATCAGCTATGGTCGCCGAGGTAGCATTCTGCAACGGGATTGCTAAACAAAATTTGATTAACTGATCTTGAATTGTCAAAATGTACTCATTACCCCGCTTCGTTATTGGGTTTGGCCCAACAATATCCAGTGCTACTTTGTCAAAGGCCCTCCAGGGGTATCGGTTATTACCATGGGTTGTTTGGTTTTCAGGCGCACACATTTTTTCAATTGACAAGGCAAACACTGTTGAATGAAATGCTGGATGTCCGTCTTCATATTTTCCCAATAATAATTGTGTCGAATTCTGTTGTATGTCTTTGAAACTCCTCTATGACCTCCGAGTGCTGTACTATGCATTTCTCGAATTATCTCTTCTCGATCTTCTTTCTTTGGATACCGAATTATTCCATGACAAACAATAACTTTGATCCGGCTTCCAGCAAAATTCACCCGCAACTTGGACAATACATTTTCCCTAGGTACATTATTAACAAACTCGGTATGGGCTATCCTCACACTTTGTGAATTTGACGATTCCATGTATTCCCTTAATCCTCGGATCGCATTCTGCATATGATCGAGTGTTCTGGTGGGACCGTCTCCAGAATTTTCACTTACCGGTAAAGCAACATGATAGCGACTTCCCTTTTTAACAACACTAACCTTCCCGATCTCAAGATTGGGAAAATATGGAAGATCATTGTACTCCATCAATTTTCGCGAGCCTTGATCCAATGGTTCTCCCTGTACATCCATAAAATAAGCCAAAGTATCCTTTCGAGTGAAAAACAGATCTCTGGATTGAACGATATTGCCTCGTTCTTCATGCGTCTGTTTGGTACCAATGACTTCTTTATCTTGCGGATTATCTTCTGATTTTTTTATTTACACTATCCTGATCTAAATCTTTATTTCGGTCATGTTCATGAAACTGTCTCCTTTTCCCTCCAGGTATTCTTACCTCCCCTTCAGACAATGAATCATCAGACGATCCGGAAGACGATCTGGAACATCCTGGTTGTGGAGACAAATTCCCTGGTGATTTCGGCTTCTTCAATGGCTGTTTAAGTTTCCTCTGTTCAGATTTTTTAGGTTGTTGCACAATTTTTTTCTGTAATGGTCGCAAATCATCTGTTGGTTTCATCAACGCCTTTGCTTGTCCTCGAGTCATCATTTTGGGTTGTGATTGTACAATATCCTTTGGCAATTTCGCAAGCGCTGACCTAGTGACCGCTACACTTTCATTAACCATTACAGGCTCCTGTTCCTCTTTGACTGCCTCCATTTTTTCCTCTGTTGTTAAGGAATCCCACCATTGTTGTTCATAATCGTTTTCCTCCATAAATTCAATTTCTTCATCGCTTTCACCATCATACTCATCATCTTCTAATAAGGCCATAATTTGAGCATCAGTGAGGTTTTCAGTAACGGAAGCATTGGTTATGTAAATTTCCCCATCACTTACAGGAGGCTCTGAATCTACTGGATTTCGAGAAAGAGCATCTGCGTTGACGTTTGACACTCCAGGCAGGGGGTATAAACAACCTCATACTCATATTCCGCCAGTTTTAATCTCCATCTCAAGACTCGTGCATTTCCATCCTTACAACTTCGGCACCATGTCAACGGCTTGTGATCTGTTACCAGGGTAAAGACTCTTCCATACAAATACGGACGATAATGCAGCACACTATATACGATCGCTAGAGCTTCTTTTTCATAGGTATCATATCGCGTTTCAGCCTCATTAAGTGTACGTGAAGCATATGCTATTGGTCTATCTTCACCGATTTTTCCCTGTGATAATATTCCACCAATGGCGTAACCGGACGCATCCGTGGTTACAATAAACCTTTTTGAAAAGTCCGGAAAGATGAGAACTGGCTCAGTACATAAGCAATATTTAAGTTTTTCGAAACTTTCTTCTTGAATCCCGCCCCATATAAATGGCATATCTGATTTTAAACGAGTGGTCAAAGGCTTGGCTAATTTTGCATATCCTTCAATAAATCTTCGATAATATCTGGTTAATCCCAAAAACTGTCTGATATTCTTTACATTTCGCGGCCGAGGAATTTCCTTTATTGCCTTTACCTTCTTAGGATCAGGTTTCAATCCATCTTCCCCAATTAGATGCACCAAATATCCGACTTCCTTTTTCAAAAATTCACGTTTGTCCGGTTGTAAAGTCAAATTTGCTCTTTTTAGCCTATCAAACAACTTTGTGCATTTTTCATTGTGCTCTTCCAAACTTCGTGCATATACTACGATATCATCCAAGTAGACAAATAATTTTTGACCCTGTAAACCGATCAACGCCATATCCATGGGTCTTTGAAATGTAGGAGGAGCATTCTGCAGACCCATAGGCATACGAATATACTTACAATGCCCATAAGGTGTGGTGAACGCTGTCTTGTGACAGTCATCCGGATGCATCCTGATTTGATAAAACCCAGATGCGAGATCAAAAACAGAGAAATACTTCGCACCGTCCAGCTGATACAGTATCCCGTCAATGTTCGGCAACGGATCGGCATCTCCAACAGTTTTTTCATTTCCAGTCCTACGATCGGTAACTCGATTTTCCGGATGTTGGTAAATTTTCCAAGTCGGTAAATCGCAAAATCAATAAAAATAATTTTTTCAGTGTTCTTTCGGTTGATGGTTAATTTTATTTAATTGACAGAGCGT
>OZ019970.1:6936918-6989418 GCA_963970395.1 Ephialtes manifestator
CATAAATATTTTTCAATATTCTTCTATTTATGCCATCAATCGACCCTTTATTTTTATCGAGATTAATTATTATCCTGTTTAGTCCATCCATATTTATTTCGTCAAAACGATTTAAATAGTTTTCACAGTCAAAATTAAATGCATCAAGCAAGTCAATATCAAAGCGAGTATTGTCGTGTTCTAGAATTATATTTTCTATGCTTTCGATAAAAAAATTATTTAATTTATTTGCTAGATCTTTATTATTCCGTGTTTCCACATCGTCATTTTGAAATATTATATTTCTAAAATTTATATCATTGCTTTTATCATTTTTTAATAACTTTTTTATCGTTTGTGACATTTGTTTTGGGCAGTTTTTAACCTCCTCTATCTTGTTTTCATAATGTTTTTTTTTTTGCATGATTGATTTGTTTTACAACGTCATTTCTTTGTCGTTTATATTGCTCCCAGAGGGTATCGTCATTTTTGGCCACTTCGAAGCTTAGATCACGTGCCCGAATTTTTTCTTTTATTTCCTGTGTGAACCATTCCTTTTCCTGATTTTTTATTACTATTTCAGTCATCGGTGCTAACTCGTCCAACGTTACTGAAATCGCATCTATTAATTTATTAGCCTTACTATTTAAGTTGTCAACGGTGCTAAGAGAAATAATGAAGTTTTCTTCACTATTGTGATTTCTTGTATTATTAAACTTGTCTCGCAATCTATTTACGAATTCATTGTCGTCCAAATTTTTATAATTTCTTTTAATAATTTTTTTTAACTCATTTTTTTCGTCCTTTTTAAAGTTTATTGATATCCATGCATGATCGGAGATTCTTGGTCCATTGTTTACTTCACAGTCCAGTGTAATATTCGAGAATATTAGGTCTATCATCGTTCTACTGGTAGGAGTAATTCTAGTTGGTTCACAGATTGATTGCACCATTCCCCTCGTTAAAAAAATATTTTCTAATTTATTCTCATAGTAACCTCGATCTAACATATCCATGTTGAAATCGCCCATAACTATGAGATTGTCCTTCTTGAGTAATTCGTCACATTTTTCTTCTATAAATTTTAAGAAAGTCGTATCTGAAGCATTAGGAGAATGGTAAACAATCAATAGATTACCCCTGTAGAACGAATTGTCAATATAGATTCCAATGGACCAATAATTGCCTTCCAGTTTACTTAAGAATAGTACCCTGAATTTTACAGACCGGCGAACGTAAAGTACTACGCCACCAGTGAGTTTATTTTCGGAGTCAATTCTTAACATGTTATATCCCTTTATTTTTATTTCATCATCCGTAATATCAGGTGTTATTCTGGCCTCAGTACATGCCAGGATATCCATATTACTTCTATGCAATAGATAATTTTCTACTTCGTCAAAATTTATTTAAAAGACTTTGTACATTAATACAAGTGATAATTTTAGTTTTCTCAGACAAATTTCCTGTCTTTAATTGCTATTCAAAGATATTGTCAATTTTTTTCAATATTCGTAGATAGTGCGGACAGCTTCTGTCAGTAGCCTCATGGTTGTCATTTAAATCTTTTAAATTAAATTTCGCTTTTTGGCTCACACAGTTGACGCATTTTTTCATTTTATTTAAATTCGGGCACACCCTACCGTCGTGTTCTTCCGCACAGTGGTTGCAACGCTTGTTTTTCTTACAGGTTTTGTGTGTGTGTCCATATCCCCAGCAGTTAAAGCATCTTCTTATATTTACCTGGTTAAAAATTTTACATCTTTGCCAGCCTAAATATAAGATTCCTGCCTTCAACAGCTGTTGATATGCCACACACCCAGCTTCCACCACCATCGACCAATTTTTTTTCTCGTTGTCGTCACTATTATAATTTATTCTTTTAACAATTTTCAGTTGCTCGTCACTTTTTAAAATGTCATTTTGGTCCCTGATAATCGTTATCAGTTCGTCATCCGTTTTTTTCAATTGTTCCTGATTTATTCCCACTACTTTTAGTCGATATTTTTTCGTGTTTTGTGCTGTTTCAATTATCTGTACCTCTCCTCCCATTTTGCTAGTGATTTCATTTCTCAGCGCTTGCTGGCCCTCTTTTTTATTGCATTTGACAACCACTGTGCCTTTATCATTTGTGGAAATTTTATTAATCCCCACGTTTAGTTTTGATATATCAATTTTCTCTTTGATCTCTCTCTCTAAACTTAGGTTCGTTGATTTTGGTTTTATAATGACTGTATTGTTTACTTTCTTTTTTACTACCTCTGAAAACTTCGAAATGGCTACCTCCCTCTCTGGTTCAGCTTTTTTTAGTTGTTGTACCTCTTCCTTTAATTCTTGAATCTCTTTTTTTAGTTCATTCGTTTTATCATTTAGAATTTTTTCGAAAAAATGTTTCAAGTCTTCAAATGAATTTGGTATAGGAATATCATTATCGCTATCATCACTCATTTCATGTTTTCTTTTTTTCGTAGTTTTTTTACTCGAACTCTTGTTTTCCGCTTCCCTAACACACGTTACACACCCTATTAATACACCATCGCTCATAACATCTCTCATGTTCTTACATTCTACATGGTAAAGACGACCACACTTACATCTTAAATCGTCATACACAGTCTTCTTACAATGTGTGCATTTCCCCAAGCTCGTCATTGTGCGGTATATTCAAATTCGTTACAGATCGCCGCGCCTGATTTCCGGCAGAGGCTGCGTTCACTGTTGGGGCCAGTTGACGTCGCTGGCCGCTTCCGCGGTCCGGCGCTAAACGCTGCCTATTCGATATTTCGTACACGACGTGGCGTCCGTGCGTGTGCGTGGCGTGTCCGTGTTAACAGCTGTTGGTGGTGGTGCCGATTTCGTCCGAATTTGTTCTTTACACTGCCTCGCGTAAATGCACTCAGAAGGTGTGCTTGTTATATGAATAAATAAAATTTATTCATAGACAACACCTGAGCGTCACGAGACCACAGAATAACGCTGTGTGACTCACGAAAGGTGGTATTAGTGATGCGTCAATTTTAGGTTAAGTTTTACTTTGTGTATTAAGAAATGTCATTTTACGTCTAATTGTATTAATTTATCTATATTTAAATATTCTAATGAATCGTCCGTTATAACTTTATGGACCACGGATATGCATAGATACGTACGATGACAATAAGTTATTAAATTCAACAATTAGGACAGACAATGTAGTAGGTACGTCAAGTACTCACGAGAGACAGAGAGACAGAGAGACAGAGAGACAGAGAGACAGAGAGACAGAGAGACAGAGAGACAGAGAGAGAGAGAGAGAGAGAGAGAGAGAGAGAGAGAGAGAGAGAGACTCTGAGATGATGGCGCCAGGAGTGTTTCTTCACGACTGACCTATCTCAACGGTGATCGTCCGGTTATATGTGGATGATTCATATGTATTGGGGAAATGGGTGGGGTAAAAGGTTTCGAATGATAACAGTCACACAAGAAATACTTTTTCCAGGTTTTTATGGCCTATCTCAACGGTGGTCGTCTGGTTATATGTAGATGATTCATACGTCTTGGGAAATGAGAGGGGAGAGGTTTCGAATGATAACAATTACACAGGAAATACGTTTTTCAGCTTTATTCATTATTATTTACAAGTAGCAGCCAAATATTGCAGTACAAGTTTGTATACATGAGATTTTTTTTCTTCTTCTGTTACATATACCGCCGCCGCTTATATTACGTTTTGTATTTTTTACAAATTTCTTCTTCTGTTTATTTGTCCTCGCTCGAGAAGAATATTTCAGTCGTTCGTAGTAACGTGCGACGATGCGATCATTCTTCAACTTGCTTGCAGAAAAATTGTTGCAAAAAGCTTCCAGAGTATAACCGCGACACATATAATCAAGAAACATAAGGCAGTATTCACCACACACTCGTGACTTGATGGCTTGCAGCGGGGTTGTATTCCATTCGTAGGTTCTTGTGTTTCTGCGTAGACGGTTATGGTGCTGTTTGACGAGTGGGGGTAATCCATAACTATCGAAAAAGATGCCGTGTCCATTTTCGTCAACGTACACTGCAACCCAATGTCTACCAGGCTGACTGTGCTCGTCGGTGTTTAACACCAATGCTGTAGGTCTAGACCAGCGACTCGGGATGCGATCTGCCGGGAAGACTCCTTTCGTCTGAGCAGATATTAGTTGTAGAGCCTCGGATATTTGTAGACTGTTCATTATTCTTCTTTTGCTGTTTAGCTTGCGATTGGCGTCGTCGGTGCTGAAGATTATAACTGCGCGGCGGAGGTGTCAGTCGGTTCGGTGTGTTGGGCCTTGGTGGTGGTGAGAATCGCGTATCTTTTGTTCGAAAAAGGGCCACTATCTCATCGTTAACTGGCTCTGTTCCTGCGTACGTGTTTGCCTCATGACTGTCGCTCGAGAGTGTGACATCCTTGAATATATTCTCTCTACTACAGAGTATATTTTTATTCTCCATCACCATCTCGTTGCTCGTATCCGACATTGTTTTTTTCTCAATGTTTGTCGGCGTGGATGTAGCGATAGGCTCTGAGTAAATCGGGCTGATGGCGTCGAGTTCTGTAAAGTTTAGCCAGGAGCGTATTTTTGCTACGTTGTTTAGAGAACACGTTGCAGCATTTTCTTTCAAAACACCATGATGAATGCAATATGTTTTATTGACGGGCATGTTTTTGAATGAAGGCCCACCAAACTCCTCGAGATTAATAATTTCGCGTCCCAACACATCACGTAACAGTTCAGCTTTTTGTGCACCGCGAGTGTAAATACGTAAAGCATATCGACACATGCCACGTAGTTTAGCGTAGACTTTTTTCAGTGGCGTGTCGCCGTTGACCCATTCCAATCCATGATGGTAACACGTGAGATTATTATTGCTTGCTCGAATGTGTTTAGGTAGCTCCCCAAAGTCGTAGGGTTGTTTGATAAGCCAGTGTCCATAATGTTCGTCGTGGATTGAAGTAACTGCTACCTCCTTAGGTAGAAATTCACCAACCATACCATAGAGAGCTTAAATATCTATTATGATTGCCATGATGAGAGTTTTTTCGAAGACTGATGCTGAGTGTCTCAGCGAGTCGTTTAAATACCCGTTCAGCTACCACCACCACTACCGACGGCGCCGCGTCAGATGCTAGGGTGGATACTGTATAGTTGAGCTGACTCATGCACTAAAATCGGTAATAACTTGTCGTGTTGAGTCTATTTCAATTACATTGTCATACTCTGCGTACATAAGACAATTCAACGTTGATGTCAGTGGTTGTTCAAAGCGTACTTCGATTCGTACACTGCCGTGTCTTATGAGATTCCAATGACTGAAGCATCCAGCAGACAAATCAGGTGTTAAATCAAAGGCGTGCAGACAGTAACCGTTAGGGTAGTCATCTCGGTCTATGTCCAATCCCTCGTTTTGAAAATGTATGCCAGTACCGCTGTATAGAGTCTGGTAGCTGTGAACCCACGTTTCGCTACCTGAAAACGTCGGTTGAAGAGGCTTACTAGGTACCTGCTAACCGTCAACGTAGAGAGAGAGGAAATTTATTGAATTGTGGTGAAAGTTAAACGGATTTAGCCATTTGCTACCGTTGAATGCTCGATTTTTCAGAAAACCAACGATAATCCGTTTAGGCAATTGACCAAGAATAACATTGTCCAGAGTATCACCGATAATACCACTATGCATGGTAAAAGCTTTAACCTCCACTCTCGTTATAGGATACTTTGCCGTAGCTTTAGCGAGCATTTTAGCATGAGCGATCAGTACACCAGGTGCAATTTTTGCTCGTCGCACTAGTAGAGTAGCCTCGTTTATTTGTACGCTATGCGTCACTCCTGGTACAGACGACTCCATGAGACAAAAATCGTCTTTTAACCGTACGAGTCGTAGACGTACTTCTACGCCATTTATCAGAAATTTATCCTGGTTAAAAACATCGCAGTGCAAGTGTCCAATCATGTCGATATTTTTCCCATTTTTTATATGCTTCTCGCGTATACCCAGGCCGTAATTTCGACTACCTGAAGTACCGGGTAGATCTTCAAACGAGCCAGCGCTGTCGGCGTACCACAGAGATGACGTTAGATGAGAATTTTTCGCCGCGGGTCCATAATTGAGCAGAGTTTCAATGTATGCTCTGTAGGGGTACGCATTGTTGGGTGGTGCGACAAGTTTCTAATTGAAATATATATCCACTTGATTGAAAAGACTATGCAGAAAATTATTAACAGGTGCCACTTTGAATTCCGATTTTCCAGTAGCGTTAACTTTTACATTTACTGCAATCATCGTATGCGCCAGATCCAGATATTCCTCCCCGTGGCCCGGTATGACAAATTCGATTGGCCCATCGTCCGAGAGGGACGAAACGGGTTTGTAGTGAACCCATTGTGATCCTTCTATAGCTGTTTGTGTTGGTGGTATAGTAAACAAGTCGAGCTCTGACTTCATACACTCGCAAGAGTGTGAGTGTAAAAAAGACATTGTTAAACACCAAAAATATCGTTCGTTTTCCTCTTCTTCCTACTTTTCGTCACTCGCTTGACTGTTTTACTGACCCTCTTCCTGGTTTTCCCTTTTTTTCTCTTGACAGTGGTTTTTCTTCTCTTCCTCTTCTTTATAACTCGTGATTTCTTCGAGATGGAGCCGCCGCTTTTCCTCTTTTTCGTGTGCGTGTGTGCGCGTCCAGTTAACGACTGCATCATTCTCCTTGTGCCTACTGTATTATATCCCGATCCGTTCATGAGAAGATAAATTTTTTCATTGGCTTTTCGCTGTAAATTGTCACTGGATTCAACAACGCGCCGGCGCAACGACTCTTTAAACGGCTTTTTGTGGCCGCTCACGTCCTCAAGTACGTGTAGGCCGGTACGTAGAGCCTCTTTTCCTATAGCTTTAGCACCCTTCTTCAGCAGTGGGAGTACACTCCTGAAGAATCCTCCGAGAAAGCTGCCGATTCCGTGTCCGCGCTGATGAGGTGATCCAACATATATATTGTGTATACGTCCGTCAGCACCGCCACCGATCTGATTCTCGTAGTAAGCCGTATAATGAGCCACCATAGCTTCACTCTATCTGGGCAATCTGTCTTTCCAGAGAACTGTCGGGTTTAACGTTCCACACGTGAATGCCAGCTGTTTGCAATGAATCAGCTTTTATATTAGCGTCAAACATCGTTTTATGTAGCCGTAAAGTTTAGATTAATTTCAGTATATTCGTTAAATGTTACAATGTAAAATTACGTTGGACTTCAGCCTGTGAATGTTTATGTATGATGTCTTCTGAATCTTGAACATTCATCGCGATGTCTTTTCATGTGTCAGACTCTCTTAAAGTGAAGCGTGATCGTCAGTGTCCCGTACTCGAATGCGATAGGCTTGCCCAAATCATCTTTTACATCTATCTCGATAGAGTGAAAACAGTTGTTTATAAGAGGTATGTAATTCGGTGGTGAAAAATATTTCACTTGAGTTGTTCCGTATGTGTATTTTGCTGTATCCAAATTAACTATGCGTAGTAGCGTTGTTTGCGTATTTCCCACTGTATAGGGTACACAAATATCTGTGTATACAAAGAGCTGATCAGGTAGCCCACGGTTTATACAAGCGGGTACGCTAGCCCGACGCGGTACACCTTATTCCAAGCGTAGATTAATGGCTTGAGGAGTTTCCAAGTCGGCCTGCGGTAGCAAACGCTTTTCGAACCCCAATATTCGTTGTACTTTACGACTCATTTGTAGTACATTATCGGTGCACGTATTTTTCTTCATTATGTCAATAGCCACATAACCGTTTGCATTTTTTTCATTTACAATTTGTATGCCAGCTTCACGTAGACCTTTTAAATGATTTATATGAGACACAAGTTCCTTATGATCTTTGTATAATCCATATGGTACATGCCCCGCAACAGGTATTTCGGCATCGCAACGAGCCCATTTGATTTTGGTCTCCGACTCCTGGAGATGAGTCATCGTGCAGGGCACATGAATTTCCGCAAAGCCCACACTCCATCGACCTTTCAGCGATATTTCCCGCTTGAGTTGAGTGGTAAAGCGCGTTGTTGTATTCTCCGGAAAATAGTTCATACTGCTGTTACTCGGTAGCACGAGAAAAAAATCATCTATGTCTTGCATTTTGATGTTTTTACGTGATGTTCTGAACGTTTGACGCGGGTATCCAAGAGTTGAATTTTGCTGGGTAGCCCACCCAACTCACGAGAATTTCTTTTTTAGCACCGCGTCCTTTTGTCTGGAGCACTTGGTTGATTTTAAATGCTCGATCTTTGCTAGCACGATTTTCATGAACACGTGTCAATTCTTCGGGATAAAAGAAGCCTTCGATAGTTTCGCCTTCGAGATCGTTCAGTTCGTAAACACGCAGTCCTTGACGTTCAATAACTCTTTTAACACGAAAAATTTCTTCACTCCAATTTTTCTCGTAACCCTTCTCGAACGTACCTTTTGTTCTACTAATACGAACATGATCATCGACTTTGTATTTATACGTCGTGAAGCGTCTCTTTTCGCGTCTTTTCACAGCCGCATGCATCATATTATGCGATGCTGCGTCGGCATTGTGCAATGTTACGGCTGCCGGTTGCATTTTAATTGTCGAATGTATCGCATGATTGTAAGCGTAAACAAATTGCTGCAGCACGTCAATGTAGCGATGTGTGTTTTTATGCGTGAAATAACGCCACATGCGTTCCTTCAGTGTTCGGTTAAAACGCTCGACAATAGACGTTTTTATGTCGGGATTACGAGCAACCCGAAATCGAATGTCATATTCTTTGAGAAATTTTTGGAGTTCACTACCGACGAATTCTTTGCCGCGATCTGTCTGTAGATATACAGGTTGACGACCATCACTTCGTTCGAAAATCCGTTTAAACGCTTTTGTCACTTCACGAACCGTTTTGTCCTGCAAGGGTTCGACCCATGCGTACTTGCTGAGTACGTCAATGACCATTAGCAGGTACGACACATTATCGTTGTAACTCTTTAATGAGCGTAGATCCACGAGGTCGGCTTCCCAAACATCGTTGATATTATTAACATTGTAGTAGAGTCGTGGAAAGAGACGCCGCACGGGTCTGTGCATAGTATAAGCGTCTTGGTGCGTAAGCCATTCATATACAGCGTCTGCTTTATTTTTGCCTTTAATCAGTCGTCTAGCTCCGGTATAACCCGAAGGATTTGAAGCATCATAATATACTTTTTCGAATGACATGTTTGTTGGATTTTGCTTTAAAGTTTAATCCAGCGAGCAAATCCGCAACCAGAGAGTCTGCTTTTTCGTCGTCGTTTTGAAGGAGGCTCTTGATTTCTCATAACAGTATCGTCACTATCGCACACATATTCAATATTGACATTACCGTTATTGTTGTCCTCGCTGCGCGTAGTGCCGATCTCGGAATTTCTATGATTATTCCGCGTGCGCTTAGTTGCTGTAGTTTGTGCTATGTGCCATAAAGTTTCGTTCCCGACAAATTCTCGCGGTACACCACCAGCTCGAAGACTCGAGATGAACTGTACGCGTCCGTGCGGTTTTATACCTTTTCTAGATCTTACAGCATCATTCACAAGGTCCACAATATTGGAATTCGGGATGTATCTGTTGTTTATTGTGACAACTCCTTTGCTATCCCAACTCACGTTATTAGACTGAGTCACGGTGGTACGAAGATATTCCACAAGCGACGTTGCTTTACGCTTATACGCTTTTGGTACGCTATTTATTATTATATCATCCTCTAGAGTTGGTTTTTGGGTTTCTTCGTGTTGCGGCGCTTCAGTTTTTACACCACTGTGAAATAGGAAGCGCTGTAACACCTGCATGTAATCTTTCCATTTACGTGAGTCATCGCCGCCGTACTTTGTCGATTTTAAAATCTTAAAAAGTTCAGCGTCTTGTCGCGAAAGTGCGTCACCAGGTGTCTGTACGGTTTTCTTCGGAGTTAGCAGATCCTCGATTTCACCGGCATGGCCAAAACCTGTCATAGGTTCTCGGTCGTCGGTATTGCTGCAGCACTGCTTGTTGCCGTCGTCGTCGGTAATCGGCACTAGAGCCATTTTCTTTGCGTACTCCATAGCTTCTCAGGAACTTCCTTCCCCGCCGCTGGCAAACAATCTACTGAACAGCGTCGAGATGATCGGTGCTAATAATAGTGGTAAAAACGCGCGACCACCTTTTTGAATTATTATACGTTTTTTAGCCTTCCAGTTGAAGCGTTTACGTCGACCACTAGCAACATCACTCCGGTTTATCATGCCACAAGCGGCGATTTGTCGAAGCACTTTTTTATATTTTTTCAGTCTGTTTTTAGCGCTACTTTTAATATCGAGCGAACCGTGTAAAATATTTACAACACACTCACAGATACATTTAATGAGTGCTTCATCAGCGGTTCGTAGTAGAGCTTTGCGTTGCTCCTTATTAGAATGATAGAGTGCATTCAGCATAGCGGTACATCGTTTATCAAAAGGCACTCTTCTCGCGCGATCTTTTTTTAAAATTTTTTTCGTCATACTTGTGTTGCGCCCCGAAAAATAAATTATTTTTTAAAATATATTGTTTAATTATTAATATAAATAATACAATAATTAAACAATGTAAGAGTAATTGTAGTAATGTCGTATAGACATTAATTAGGTCATTTGCGCAACGGTCATATGACGTACTCGCATGCCGTTGTCGCGCTCGCTAAGCTATGTTAACCGCCGATGGCGTTGTCTCTCTCGCGCTCACGGCGACGATATGGGAGTATTGCGTATCGTTTAAACTGGAGCATCGCAAGACTCCTCGCGTGGAATGCGCTTCGCGGGTTTATCGCAACTGATTTATTGATATATTCATGCAGTTTTTGGCAATTACGAAGTCATATTCGTCAATTGCCACCATGAACAAATTAGTCTTTTAACAACTCTCACCACGGTCGGACATCTCCGACGTGAGGGCTCGCAATAAGAAATAGAGTGTTAATTATAATTGTTATTAACATTGTAACTCTGAATTTGTTCATTTAAGATTTCAATAAATACTTTTCATTGTTTAATCGCGTGAGTTCCAACTCTTTATTGACAACGATCCCCAAAATAATTAAACAAATACTGCCAACCGTTCGCAATACATCCGTACGCAACGGGCGGCATAACATTTTGGTGGCAGCGGTGGGATCTGTCAACGTGATCAGTGAAAGTAAACGAATCTTAGCCAAGGGAACCGTGAGGATAATATACACTCACGTAGTTCATAAATCTTGGTGGAACAAAAAGTAAAAACCCGACACGCAGTCGTCGGTACAAAGAGTGCCAAATCAACACGCAGACGTTGATTTGGGGGAACATTTTCCACAACAACTGGACCACATCTCGGGACGGGAGCTCACCAGGCCGTCTACGAAGGAAGGAAGGAAGGAGGGAAGAAATCCTCCACAAAATCCAACCACAGGTGTCAAGCTACAACGTCCCGGCGACCTCACGAAGAGATAATCACCGGCGGAAAGATGCTGCACTTCAACCTTCTGTAGGTAGCGGTTAAGTTTATATAAGTGAATCGAAACCTGAGCGAATGCGTCCATGCAAATAAAATCTGGTTACCTGTTGTTTTTTCTTCGCGTAAATATAAAAAATAAATTCGTGGGACTGAGCCCGCGAGCCCAGATCTCTCGTCAATAAAAATCGAATACCTACCCTGTACATGCAACCAAGTTAACTAACAACTTGCGCGGATTGCAGGGTTTAATCTGACACAGGCGGGAGGCCAGGCTAACACCAACCACCGTTTATCACAATTAAAATAAAAATAAAATTGAAAATTCTTCGTACGTTTCGTCGGAAAAATTTTGTGGTTGTATAGAGTCCTCCTTATTGCGTTGTAGTTAAGTTGTCAGTGTGCTAGGAGCGCTTGGAAGGCTCATGCCGGGGGATAAGGCCGGACCTCAGGTTACGCCGGGGTAACTCGCTAGAATCTACATTGCTGGGCGAAACGGTAAGCCCTACTACGGGTTTGGAAGCGGCGATTGGGGATATTACCTTGAGGACGAGACGTGCACTAGGGGAACTATCTCCAACCGGGAGAATACCTGCGGGAAGGCAGGCAAATATTTCCGCACGGTTAGCCCTGCAATTCGGGGTAAACACGCATAGGGGAACGTCTTTCCGGGAATCTGAGGATAATCAAGGGACAAACAACATGGCGGAAGGGCCACTTGGGTCAACACGTATCGTAACCGAGGAAATGGTCGACAGAGGAATAGCGGAACTGTGGGGAGGATTGCCAGGGAATCCTCCCTCGGAAGGGCCTCTGGCCCCTCCTCGAGAAGAGAGGGGAGGTCGGGGGGCCATACCGCGAGATAGGGGTCAAGGGACCGTCCCGCAGGATACTGACTGGGAGGATGAATCACGGTCTCACCGCCAAAGCCGAGAGAGAGGCGAGAAGATCTGGCAGCGAAGGGGGGCTGTGCGGGGGGTCCCGCATCGTTTTGGCTCCCCCGAATCCAGAAGATTGCTGTCTCGCACGCTGGAGGAGGCAGGCGGAGATGAAATCGAGTACATCTTGCTGCTCGAGAAAGAAATGGAGGAATTGAATCGGGAACTGGCCCGGGCCAGGCCAGTGGCTCGGAATTTGAGATCTCCAAGTCGGGGAAGAGCCGTACTGGGTAGAACATTATCCCCAGAACCTGAGGATAGGGGAAGTGGACCAGTCTTGGATCTCGGGCTAGCGATAAAAATGATACGGCACTTCGATGGAAACAACTCCAGTGGGCTGGATTGCTTCATACGGTCGTGTGAGACCGTATTCAGGCGAGTGCGCGCGGATAATCGGGAATTATTGCTAGAATTAGTAATCAGCAATAAACTTGGAGAACGAGCTTCCAGGGAGTTGAAACATAAGACGATTACGACCCTGGGGCAGCTCAAAGAGGAGTTGGATGCGTTGTACGGGAAGCGAAAATCATTAGCTGCCCTGCAAATCGAGTTCAATTCCCTGCGTCAGGAGCCCGGCGAGGATATCAACGTGTACGCCTCGAGGGTTGAAAAAATCACTATGGAAGTGATAGAAAAACTCTGTGAAGGGCTCGCGACGGACGCTGAGGCCCGGACAGTGGAAAGGATAACACGCCGGAGCGCTCAGGCGAATTTCGAGCAAGGATTGCATGGGCAGGTGCAAGTACTCGTGCGCTCACGGAATTACGCTACGTTGCATGATTCAATAACCGGGGCTATTGAATTAACCCACATGGTGCAGCCGAAAATGAATTTCGGATCTAATAATGTTCGCAGGTCCACAAATGGTCACGATGCGACTGGGAAAACCTGCTATAATTGCGGGAAAGCCGGTCATATGTCCAGGGACTGTCGGAAATCAGGTCGTGTCAGCTTACCAGTGGCCGACCATAGCAAGACTTTGCATCCAGTCGACATAGTATGCACTTTTTGCAAATTTAAGGGCCACTCGTGGAAGGAGTGCCGCAAAAGGATAAAGAAGAAAGAAGAGGAGCAGCAGCAAAAACCTCCTCAGTCTCAGTGGAAAAAGGATAACAAACAATATCCTGCCAAAAACCCTACTCAAGGTACTACAAATGCCGTTAGAAATGGCGGAGATAAGAATAGGCGCGAGCTTGGGACGGTGGGTATATGTACACTCACTACTACCAATCGAGGCGATGACGCAACGGTAGTAGAGGAGACCGAGAAGCGAGGCAGTAATACGAGCCGGCGCGAGCTCGGGTCCCTGAGCATACGCGCGTTCACTGCCGTCGATCGAGACGAAGGCGCGAGGGCGCTAGAGAAGATTGAAGGGAAGCTGACGCTGCAATTATGGCAGGTTACTTCGCCCTCAGGGTGCGATGCAGCCAGTGATTTTGATATTGAGTTACCCACAGCAATATCAGGGATGCTTACGTTAAAGGCTGATACGGGTGCTCAATGCTGCGTCGTAAAAAGAGGATGCTTAAAGCCAACTACTATGGTCGAGGACAGCGACATAGAGTTGCAAGGAGTGAATGGAGAAAAATTTACTCCACTTTGTCAAGCGGAATTGGAGTTAGTGACTCCTACAGCAACGCTGAGGCACTGGTTTCAGGTTGTGCCAGACGATGTACCCCTGGTAGTAAATGGACTATTGGGGATGGATTTTATCAAGCACTATGAAGCTGACATACTCCGGGGAAAGGAGTTCAGGTTATACGGTCATGTAATGCCATTAATAAATGGGAATGGTAAAATTCTACTTCCTCCGCGTAGTGAAACCGTCACGTACGCGAAAACTCATAATAAATTCGTTGGTATGGTAGCGAGAAAGGAAATCGCACGTGGGGTGATACTCGGCGCTTGTATTACTCCACCACGCGGTAGTAGTTGCGTAATCAGCCTCGTAAACACTACCGAACACGTGGTCGAAGTGCAGCGGCCTGAGGTGACACTTGAGCCGCTCGAGATAGCAGCTGTCGAGCGCGACGGCATGGCCGGCCCCCTGCAGGTAAACACGGTGGCAGGGGAGAGGGGCGCGCAGCGACTCGAGCGACTGAAGAAGGACACCGAGGTAGCTCACCTCAATAGCGAGGAAAGAGAAGCACTGCTGGATTTGATACGGGAATACGAAGATATATTCCATTTAAAAGGAGACAAACTTCCGTGTACGCATATGGTTGAGCATCGCATTCCTCTTAAGGAAGGGGCGCTGCCGATTAAATCGCGCCCTTATCGATTACCTGAAATGCATAAAAGGGAAATCGATAATCAAATGAAGGAGATGCTGGAAGATGGTATTATACAACCCAGTAAGAGTCAGTGGAACGCACCATTGTTAGTCGTTGCCAAGAAACCTGATGCCAATGGAGTACAACGAATGCGAGTTGTGGTGGACTTTCGCAAAATTAACGAAGTCACCATCGGAGACTCATTCCCTTTGCCCAATATTACGGAGATATTGGACCAATTGGGAAAGGCGCAGTACTTTTCTACCCTCGATCTCGCCTCTGGGTTTCACCAGATACCTATGGCAAAAGAGGACAAGGAAAAAACAGCATTTTCAACTCCAAAAGGGCACTTTGAGTACCACCGAATGCCCTTCGGATTGAAAAATGCTCCGCCGACTTTTCAGAGGTTAATGAATGCTGTATTGGCCGGGTTACAAGGTGTAAAATGTTACGTGTATCTCGATGATATAGTGATATATGGTAAAAACCTTAAGGACCATAACGAACGGCTACGGGAAGTTTTCCAACGATTAAGGGAGGCTAACCTTTCTTTGCAGCCGAGTAAATGTCAATTTTTGCGCAAAGAAACTCATTTTTTGGGTCACATCATTTCGGAAGACGGAGTCCAGTCGGATCCACAAAAACTCGTCGCTGTAAAAGAGTTTCCGGTCCCTAAAAACGTTAAGGGCGTGCAATCTTTTCTCGGTCTAGCGGGTTATTACAGGAAATTTATTAAAGATTTTTCTAAGTTGGCAAAACCGCTCACCGAACTCATACGAAAAGACGTAAAATTCGAATGGACTGCTGTGCGTGACGCCGCTTTTGAGCAATTGAAAACAGCCCTTACTTCCGCACCAGTGTTGCAATACCCGGACTTTGGGAAGCCGTTTGTGGTTACGACGGATGCATCGGATAAGGCGATAGGTGCAATACTCTCGCAGGGTAAAATAGGTGAGGATTTGCCTATATGTTACGCGAGCCGCACCTTATCAAAAGCTGAATTGAATTACACTACTACTGAGAAAGAATTGCTTGCTATCGTATGGGCTATTTCACAATTTCGGCCCTACGTGTATGGAACGCGGTTTAAGGTGGTAACGGACCATCAACCCCTCACTTGGCTATTCGGGGTAAGAGATCCAGGGTCGCGACTGATGCGCTGGAAGATAAAATTATCTGAATATGAATTCGATGTGGAATACAAGGCTGGGAAGCGTAATACCAATGCAGACGCTCTCAGTCGTATTTGTGTGGCTACCCGTGCTCAAGAAAGAGAAAAAAAACGGGGAGTAGAAAGAGAAAACGGCATCGAATCGGGCATCGGGAGCGAGAAGGACACGAGAGATGGTGATGGAAGCAAGAGTGACTGTGGGTCGGACGAGGACGGCACCAGTGCGGCTATGCATGGCCGCCGCGGCTCCGCTGAGCCGGCGCGCGGTGGGGAGCCTACGAAGCACGGCACAAAGAGGAGACGCGATAAGAGTGAGAGCGCACCGGCACTGCAGTGCGACGGAAACGCACCGATTGAGTCTCACTCGTTATATTTGTCGCCAACGGGGAAGAAAGAAAGTGATATGGAAGAGGAGTGTGACCGCTCCGATAATATAATTCTACCTGAGGTAGAAGAGAGAAAGAAGATACTCTATGAGTATCATAATGCTCCTTTAGGAGGACATCAGGGCGTGAAACGTACATTACAAAGGATCCGAGCCAAATACGAATGGCCCGGCATGAGGAAGGAGATTGAGGATTATGTCGCTGCATGTGAATCCTGTCAAAGAAATAAATTAAGGGTTAAGGATCGGGTTCCAATGGTCGTTACGGATACGCCGCATAGGTCATTCGAGAAGACTGCGGTTGACATTGTGGGTCCTTAACCTGAAACATCGGCTGGAAATAAATATATACTTACCTTCCAGGCTGCACTTACAAAATATAGTGCCGCTATCCCCCTCCCGAACCAGGAAGCGAACACGATAGCAAAGGCTTTGGTTGAAGAGGTTATCTGCCGGTATGGTACCCCGGAAACAATTCTTTCGGACCAAGGTACCAATTTTTTAAGCTCTATTTTTAAGGAGGTATGCAAATTGCTGCGAATAAAGAAAATTCAAACAACAGCATACCACCCCGAAAGTAATGGAGCCCTTGAGCGTTCTCATCGAACTTTAGCCGAGTGTCTAAAGAATTATATTGATGAGGATCAAGGTAATTGGGACGAATGGTTGCCGTACGCAATGTTTGTGTACAATACTACGCCGCACACAGCAACAGGGTTGTCACCGTATGCGTTAGTATTCGGACGGGAGGCAGTGTTGCTCACGGCCGTGAAACAAGAGCCGCGGTCCGTATACACACACGACGACTATGCGGAAGAGCTTCGGGAACGATTGCGAGCAGCATGGACTGTAGCGCGGGACAATCTGCAGTCCGCGAAGTTAAAATCGAAAACGCAATTCGACAAAACAGCCAAGGAGCGCGAATATCGAGCAGGCGATAGAGTTTTACTAAGAGACGACACTGTTCGTCGAGGCCGTTCGTCAAAATTGACCCCTAAGTGGACGGGGCCATACGAGGTGACCGGGATAAGATCTCCGGTTACCATTGTAATAAAAAAAGGAAGAAAAGCGAGCACGGTACATGCAAACCGGCTCAAACATTTCATTGATTATTAAAGCTATGTATATAAATATATATATATATATATATATCCGCTGTATATATATATCGCTTTCTAGCAGAATTATAGCTAACTTAAGAATTACGAAAAGAGTAGGGGAAGGAAAAGGTATCCGCTATCTATATCGCGGGGGATATCTACAGACTAAAGAAAACGCCGAACACAGGCTTATTTGGTTTTAAAACCCCATCTTTTATTATTGAACAAGCAGCTGATGGGTAGCTGCGGGGGTGAGGGAATCACGACGACCACTCCATTCCGTCGTCACTCTCGTCGCCTTCGGACATTTCCGTGCATTCATGGGTCACGGGGCGTCGAAGGGGGCAGCAACCATGGCCATTCGCTGGCCCTTCGCAAAATAACCTCCGTAGACCCAGGAAGCGTGGGCTTATGGGAGATGCGCCCCAATATCCATCTCCCCACAGATTGTCGTTATTCTCCCGCAGTTGACGCCGTCGCAACCGGATCTCCCTGGCATGGACCACGAAATGGCGGATCCAATCTCGAGCCTGAGGACGGTTGTTTTCCATCCAGTCCATCTAGGAAAAGAAAAAAGGGAGGAAAATCAAAATGGATCCTAAGTTGTGAAATTATAGAATTGTTGTATTAATATGGCAAAATTCTACTTACCAACATGCCATTGAGAATCTGTCGAGCGTAGTCTGGATCCGGTCGGCGAGGGTCGCGATAGTGAGCCATGATGCGTTGGTGATGGTTTCACGAAGGTTAAACGATGATAATGAATAAAGTGCACTCTGCGGTACTATTTATTGTGAAAATATGATGAAAAGAGGGGAGGAATTTAGCTAAGCAAGCAGTCACTCCATAAAACTGCTCGCTAAATTCGAGGTTTTGCTTGCAGGGTCTGCTGGGCCATATTAGGCACCGTTCATGCTGTTGCCATTGGTAGAGGGTATCAGGTGTCAACGTTCGTGAATAACCCCGGAATTTTCTTCGAGGAAGTCGGAAGTCTTTCCGAGGTGAAGGCTACATGGCGTTTGGCAATAAATATGGACTTGACGGCTGTTACCAAACGAGTCGAAAATGCAAACGATAATTTGCGAAAACTTATTGCAGCATGTACGAAGGAAACGGAAGCAGGGCACAAAGATGATCTCTGTGTCGCTTTAACTGACGCGGTGGAGCGTATGCTAATAAAAATAGAAGATAATATGAGAACTGTGCATGATCTTGTGAGACCCGAGACGGGCCGCGTTCGTAGAGGGTTAATGGATTGTTGCAATTCGGGCGAATCAAAATCAATATAGACATTGTATTAAAAATCAGTTGCAGGTTGTCGAATCTGCCTTGGCGATATTTAACGACACTGCGAACAATATCCAGGCAAACGAGCGTGCGCTGGAACATGAGGTGATCTCGGTGAGATATAATATGAATATAAACTTCAATGAATTAATTGTGCGTCAGAGACTCGATGAAAGTCTCACGGCTGTAAGTGTGATAGTAGAAGCACTGCTCACCGACGTAAGGGAGTTGGTGTGGATGCTCGCGGGCCTCAGCACTGGTAAGGTGAGCGCCGCGTTACTATCACCGAGTAAGCTTGTGCAGTATCTCACCGATGCACTACCACATCTGCCAGCCGGCACGGGCTTCCCTGTAGCGGTAACACGGAACGAAGCTGCCGTACAACTACAGATAGCCGATGCTAGGGCATACAGCCAAGGCAATGCGGTAGTATTAGTGTTAGATTTTCCTTTAATCGGGTCACAAATGTATCGTGTTAGTAAAGTTTATCCTGTACCTGTTCGCGCATTAAATAATACATATTATTATTATGATACATTCGAGGATCTTGTGGTAATTGACCAGGAAGGTCGAAATTACATTCGAATGTCGGAAATAGAATTAAGAAATTGTAAACATTTCTCGAGGAATTATATCTGTATGCCTTTGCATCCGTCTAGGCCGTTGCCGGGCAATGCACCCTGCGAGGTGTTAACGTCAGCAAAAATCAACACTGGCAACGGTCAACACTGTCCGAAGCGTGTGGTATCTTTAACCCACACGGTGATAATTCCGATGCAGGAAACAGGCAAATGGATATATGTAACTCCAGGGGAGGAATCGATTAGGATAGTATGTGATAATCGACCTGCTATTCACGAAACATTAAGGAATTCGGGACTTTTAATTTTAATGGGAACATGCCTTATAACTGCCCAGGATTTTACTATTCGTACTATACAACGTATTACTCAAAGCAAAAACGAAAATTTTTTACCTCCGTTTAATTTAACTTTGTCAAATTTGGACAAAGCTGCGGGTACTCAAGTAAAAAATACGAGTGAAAATTTTAAATTGTTAAATGTAATCCGAAACCCGTCGGAATTGAAAAACCTCGGAACGCGAGTGCAACAAATCAAGGAGAATTTGGTAGTGGCAAATAGTACGGATGGGCAGTTATATCATAATATTAGTCTGTATTCATTGAGCGCTATAGTATTAGTAGCGTTGATCTGTATTGTAGTATACAAATTTTCCAAACGTTTCCGTAACGCGACACCGGCATCAACGGCCTCGCCAGGCACGCCAGCCCAGCCGGTCGTCAACGTTAACGTAGACGCGCTCGCACCGCAAGGCGAGAGATTACGGGCAAAAGTGATGACGCCGCACCGGGAGTCACCGCGTGAAGGGGTATTCACACCACCTTGTGAGAATTTGCGCGCGGAATTGCATAGGGCCTGCTCTGGGAGACGTCAAGTACATTTCGTTCCGTAGAAGCAACGACTATGCGATAATTATTATTTAGACACGAATTTTGTAAATTACTATTAGCAATACACGCACTATATGCTTGTGTGAATGCACCTTGTTGTTGTGAATGGAGCGCGCCACGCTATTGTACGCGAGTGTGGATGAGTGTACTTGGGAAAAAAATTTTCTTCGAGAATTTTTTCTTTAAGGGGGGAGGGATGTTGCGCCCCGAAAAATAAATTATTTTTTAAAATATATTGTTTAATTATTAATATAAATAATACAATAATTAAACAATGTAAGAGTAATTGTAGTAATGTCGTATAGACATTAATTAGGTCATTTGCGCAACGGTCATATGACGTACTCGCATGCCGTTGTCGCGCTCGCTAAGCTATGTTAACCGCCGATGGCGTTGTCTCTCTCGCGCTCACGGCGACGATATGGGAGTATTGCGTATCGTTTAAAGTGGAGCATCGCAAGACTCCTCGCGTGGAATGCGCTTCGCGGGTTTATCGCAACTGATTTATTGATATATTCATGCAGTTTTTGGCAATTACGAAGTCATATTCGTCAATTGCCACCATGAACAAATTAGTCTTTTAACAACTCTCACCACGGTCGGACATCTCCGACGTGAGGGCTCGCAATAAGAAATAGAGTGTTAATTATAATTGTTATTAACATTGTAACTCTGAATTTGTTCAATTAAGATTTCAATAAATACTTTTCATTGTTTAATCGCGTGAGTTCCAACTCTTTATTGACAACGATCCCCAAAATAATTAAACAAATACTGCCAACCGTTCGCAATACATCCGTACGCAACGGGCGGTATAACACTTGTGTGCAAGCAACGGCTATGCTCTTCTTACGATGTGCTATGATCTTTTGTGTACTGTTGACTGATGCCCTCGTACACATGTGCTCGCCTTTTAAATACGGTGTCTCGAGTTCTTCGGGACGTAAACCTGCATACGTTTATCGTCGGGAAAAATTGTCGTGCGACATCGGCAATTATCGGGCGTGGATTGCTTTAGATCCAAGAGAAGATATCCGTGCGGTTGCGCGGTTGCATCGTGGTACGCTTCGGTTAAGAAATGCGGATTTTCCGGATAAACTTGACGCGCTAGATGACGAATTTGTGCTCGATCTCGAGGATTTTTAAAAATTACTATATAGTTTGTGTTTAACGAGATGTCTCTTTGACCATGACCCTGGTGAAAAATATTTTGTGTGATGAATATAACGCTGATATTCTTATGGTGACTGCCTTTAGTAAAAAGATCCACAATGGTACCATTCGACGATTCACGCATTGAATCATCGATAATAATAAGTTTTTTTAGAGCATTGTCGTTTGAATAATCGGATGGCTGCGGCATTCCTTCGATAAATTCTATTTTCGGTACTTTTTTATAGTCCACGCTATTATTCCGAGCCGCGTCTAACGGTAGAGGTGAAGACGACGACGACTGCAGTGATGCAGAGTTAATGTGGATCGTACGAATATTAGGATCCAAAGTATCACCGTAGTAAAATATGATTCTATCAAACATGACGTCGCACATTGAATTTAAATTTTTAAGAAATTTTTTCACAAAAACCGTTTTTCCACATCCTGTGGGTCCACATATAAGTGATGTCCAAGGATGTTTCCATCTTACGTCCATATTTTGAATTTTATTTTAACACAAATCGCGTTTCGAAATATTTTTTACAAGCCTTTCACGCGAGCGGCGGCGGCGGCGGCGGCGGCGGATTCCCGCACGTCGTTACTAGCTTATTCGACGTGTACGCGCGCACCCGCGGTTCAGCTTAAACAGACACGCGCTCGTGCGCTCATAAGCTTATAAACGAGCGAGTGTCGACGAGCTTACAACGTCACATGCGCGTCTATCAGCTAATAAAGTCGCATGTGGAGATCAGCCTAGGTGAAGAGGATAGAAATTGTGACACAACATGATATGATTGAAATTTTCATTTTTATTTTATTAAAACTCTTTTTTTTTAACATATAAATTAAATTTTATTATTCACCTGTAAAAAAAGAATAAACGACAAGTACAAGACAGGATTATGAATTTTTGTTGTTTATTTTTGGCAGAGGTTATAAGTATATGTGTATACACACGCACGCACACACACACACACACACACACACACACACACACACACACACACACACACACACACACACACACATACATGTGTGCTCATACTTTTCTCATACTTACATACAAAGAAATACAATCATTTATTTATTTATTATTAAAATTTACAAAATACACGTTATTATTATAATAACAATAATAATAATAATAATAATGAAGCCGTCGTTTGTCGCGAACATTAAGATCATCCCCGCCTTTCGGCAGAAAGCCGACTCACTTGCGGGTCGAATGCAGAAGGCGGTCATTCTGGGTTCGCTCCGTCTACTTAGGTCACACGATTCTGGACTGACCTGACTGCTTACCTCCGGGTTGGAGGAGCAGTCAGGCAGAATGATTTTTATTAACCCGCCCGTCCTGTAGGTGAGTCGGAGCCCTACTGGGCCGGTCGGGCATCTTACGAAACAAAAAAGATACACAATAATAATAATAACCTCCACCTCCTCGGTTTTCACTTCGTTTTTGGACGGGGAGATGCCTATTCCGAGTTGGCTGGTGGAGGGGCGCACTGTGCTGATCCCGAAGAAAGGGGATTTGTCCGATCCGAAAAACTATCGGCCGATCACCTGTCTCAACGTATGTTACAAAATATTCACGAAGATCTTGAATGAGCGAATACATGAGACAGGGGATCCAGTATGGCGAGAGATTTACGAGCAAAGAGGCTGTAAGCGGGGCGTGGCAGGTTGCAAAGAAAATCTGTTGATAGATCGATCCGTCACACAGGACTCAGTCCAGTACAAACGCAACCTGTCCATGGCATGGATCGATTACCGCAAGGCATTCGACACAACGTCGCATCAGCTCGTTGTGAGGCTCCTCGAGTGCCTTGCGGTACATCCCCGCATAGTGAGATGCATAGAACACCTACTACTGCTCTGGAGGACTCGCTTCACCATTTCCATCGGTGGGGCAACTCAGTCCACAGAGTTGGTTCAGTACAGGAGGGGGGTCTTTCAAGGAGACTCCTTAAGCCCACTCCTATTTTGCATCTCACTATTGCCGCTATCTCTCGCCCTGCGCCAAACTCGCGGGTACAGGTGTGGACCTGTCGGCAACCGGAGGCACAAGATCACCCACCTTTTTTATGTGGATGATCTGAAGCTCTACGCCTCCGGTGAGAGCGATCTCAACCTCGCACTCGCCGTAGTGGATACCTACTCGCGAGATATTGGCATGGCCTTCGGATTGGACAAATGCGCAGTGGTCCATTTAGTACGCGGAAGATCTGGGCGTCTTGCGGAGGATGCGCAGCTCGTGGACGGGAGCGTCATTAAGAACCTTAACGCCGGAGAGTCTTATCAATACCTCGGAGTGTCGCAGAATCCATTACAGGACGCTGCGGCAGACAAGGAGACTCTCCGCGGCAGGTATAGGCAGCGGCTTAGGCAAATTTGGAGTTCCGAATTGTCTGGGCGGAACAAGATCGCTGCTACCAACATGCTTGCCGTCCCAGTCCTTCTCTACTCTTTCGGGGTAGTGAAATGGAGGCGAGACGAGATGCGTGAACTCGACGCCAGCACACGCAAGATGATGAACATCCATAGGAGTCTTCATCCTAGATCTTCCGTGCCCCGTATATACCTCCCGCGTCACATGGGTGGAAGGGGCCTACTTGGATTGGAGTGCCTGCATGATCGTTTGGTCCTCGGTGTTGCTTGCGACGTAATCGGAAGTGCGAATCCTCTCCTGTCCTTCGTGAATGATCATGAAAGGACGGGGGCTGGGGCGTTTTTATACAGGGCGGCAGAGAAGGCGGCAGAAAACCTCGGTTTGGAATTTCGTGTTGGTCGGGGCGGCAGAAGGTCGATTAATTCCATCATCGACCTGGAACCGTCCCGGCGTAGGAGCACCATCAGAGCCGCCGAGCATAATACCCTGCTCGAGCGGCACGTGGGCAAGGCCATGCACGGAGTGTTCTTTCGGCACATCGACAGCATGGACTTGTCTGCTCGGCTGACTTTTACATTCTTACAGTCAGCCGGTCTGATGTCTGAGACCGAGGGATTCATCATTGCCTGCCAGGATGGTGTAATTAACACGCTCGTCTACCAGAGCCAGGTGATGGGTATGCAGGTCCCTGACACACGGTGCAGGGCCTGCAAACGATCGCCAGAGACACTCATGCACATACTATCTGCATGCCCCAACTATGCGGTCTCTGGCTATATCCATCGCCATAATGCGGCCCTAAGAGTGTTGTACTACCACCTTCGACACTCTTACGGGGTAGACGAGACGCCACTGCTTCCCTACGCCCCTGGAGATATTGAGTCCGTCGTGGGAAATGAGAAGTGCCGTATTTACTGGAACTATTCATTTCCCACTGTCAGGCAAATAACAGCCAATAAACCTGACATTGTCGTCTTCGACCACGAGATACGTGCGATCTTTGTCATCGAGTTCTCGGCTCCGGGCGAGTCTAACATCGCTACTAAAGAAGACGACAAGCGGACGAAATATCAGGATCTCCTTTTCGAGCTTCGCGGGCTATACCGAGGGTACACGGTCAAGCTGGTCGTACTCATAATCGGCGTTCTCGGCGGAATGAAGCCGTCGTTTGTCACGAACATTAAGATCATCCCCGCCTGTCGGCAGAAAGCCGACTCACTTGCGGGTCGAATGCAGAAGGCGGTCATTCTGGGTTCGCTCCGTCTACTTAGGTCACACGATTCTGGACTGACCTGACTGCTTACCTCCGGGTTGGAGGAGCGGTCAGGCAGAATGATTTTTATTAATCCGCCCGTCCTGTAGGTGAGTCGGAGCCCTGCGGGGCCGGTCGGGCATTTTACGAAACATAATAATAATAAACGAAACGAAACGTAATAATAATAATAATATTTCGATTTTTATTAACCCGCCCGTCCTGTAGGTGAGTCGGAGCCCTGCGGGGCCGGTCGGGTATTTTACGAAACGTAATAATAATAATAATAATAACAAAGTGTTAAAAGCTATTGCTGTTTCGGATTTAACCTAATTTGAACCCAAACGGCAGCGAAAGATCGTGTTTTATGTGTCGCCGTTTGCGACACACAACACGACAGGTTTTGGAAACCGGGCGAGTGATTACGTTGTGCATCGCGGTTCTTTGTATCGACGGGAAACGAAGGGAAATAGACTGCTGATTTTCGCATGGCAGATCGCTTAAAATAAGCTCCCTGATTGACTCGAAATTGATGAGACGCGAGTTCGCATAGTTCAGGCTAAGTCCCTTCACCTTGCATACCGTTTTTACCACATTCTCCGGCTCCTCGCTTGTGACCACTGTATAGCCATAAAATTTTGGGCCTCCCGAAACGAACGAGTTTATATAGGCGTTCTTCCCGTCGCACGACAGTTCGTCGGTCATATCGCCAAGAAGATCGCCTAACGGTGGTACCCATTCGTCGGGCAAACCAGAGCTCTTGTAGATAACCGAGTCAGTATCGTAATACAAGACTCGGCGATCTAAACGCTCAAGATAACTATACAGTTTCAGGCGAGCCAGAGCTGTAGTGAATGCCGTTATAACTACATTGATGAGGGGATTAGCTACAACTGCCTCGGCCCGCGATTGCCAATTAACATACATAACGTCGTCGTTTACCAGAAGCAGTCTATTTACCTCCTTTTCGTTGTCGTAAAGCAGTGCCAGTAATTTCTCCCGGTCTGTCACGATTTCCGTACGCGTAAGGTTATCCCGTTGACCAAACTTTCCCCAAAACGAGTTGAGGCAAAGTTTAGCCACCGAACGTAGACCGGGATTTTTCTGGAGCTTCTCGATGTCTAAAGTGATACCTTCGGCTTGAGCGTAGTCGTTAATATATTTTTCGCGAGACTCCTTATCCACACAATGTTGCGGCGGCCCGCTTGCCTCCTGCTTGATTTTTAAAAATGTGTCGACATAGGCCGCGAAAAGTCCGCGTGTCTCGGAATTATATTGAGTCGTTTCGTACGCCCAGATGTTTTCGATTTTTATTATCACGTAGCCGACTTCTAATGCCTTACACACCTCGTCAGTTACCCACGTACCCGTCAAGCAACGATCGTTCACGTCGTCGTGTGGACAATCTTCTTGTTCCTCGAGTTCCGTGCATTTGCGGCAAAGCGCAAAAAGCAATTTTACGCGAGCTCGTACAGGTAGTACGGGATGGAACAGGTCGCCCGGCGGAAGTATCGTACATTTAATCATGCCGTTGATTGTTCTACCTATCGACTCGTACGAGCCGTTAAATAGAGCGTCGCACTCTGATCCCACGTATATAGTCGGGTGACCCACGGGGAATCTCCCCGTTTTTGAAATATACGGGTAGAGCGAGCAGATGTCAATGTACGATATTTTCTCGCCGGGTGAAACGTTATAGGCCGTCACCGTATTACCTGTGCGACCGCCATAAAAACCGTCGCGAGGGTTCAGACACGCGTTCAAGCGTCGCGGGTGGTTACTTAAAAACGCTACGATGCTCGGATCGCTCTTACGCATCTCCGCAAATTTACACTCCCACATCTCTACCAACTCGTAGCCGTGAGAGCGTATCTTTGCACTTGTTGCTGATGTACGTGCGAACCGTGCATCGAAGCTACTATTTTCCGTTTGCGCGCCGCGTGCTCGATTGTTCGGGAAACAGGTGACGCAACCGTGCCAATAACAGCCGTGATATTGGTATACTACGCGACGATCATCAAACTCCAGGTAACCGTCGACGCGAGGTCCTTCCCGACCGTCGACCGATTATTTCCCGACCTACCTCTCGTTCAACCCAAAGGAGCCAGTCGACGGCTTGCTGCGAATGCGCTCCCGATCGTCTATACCCGCCGGCAGGTATAACTCCTATTGTTTTAGGACTGAGAAAATTACGTCGATACACGAGTGAGCAGGCGGAGGCTATCGTCACAGCCTCGGTGAAGGGGCAAACGTTACCCGTCTCGAGAAATATTTTACGAAATTCGCGACAAGCTCGACGGAGAATTTCCACATCCATTTTACAGTATTTTACGATTTCCTCGTGAAAATTGAATGTTTTGTTCTCCCGAACTTGCTCAGCGTACCATCCGTAAAATTTTTCGCGTTCACCCGTACTCATCGTGTCGGGTGAATAGTATTCAGCGGCGGGTAGAGGGCCGTTGGCGTGAGCATTTACGTTTTTCGTTTTGAAAAGATGGGGAAAGTAACCTTTCCCGATTTTTTCGTCGAACCCAAAAGCTTTCGGCAGATCAGCCAGACGCATATGGAAATAATTTAATCTGTCGATAAAAACAGTGCGCCCAATGCGCAATGAAATTATCGAATTTCCAGTTAAAATTATGCTCGGCTTAGGCATATCCGTGAGACGATTAACGATATTTCTCAATATAAACTGTGCATCGAACGACTTAGCGTTGTGGGCGATGCACACTATATTACGAAATTTCGTGTCACGTCGCACGGAAAGATTCACCAGCTCCGATACGGGGTCTTTCACGAACACGTGTTCACACACACCGCACCAACGACAAACTCCCGCGGGTTTTGCATCGCCCAATTCCAAACAACTTGTGCAAAGCTGTTGCGCTACACCAAGCGTCACAACATGCTCGCGCACTTTGTCGGTGCTTGCGTCACCCTCGCTAAAACTATCATCCTGACGCGTTTCAAAATCGTAAAAAATAAAGAGCGTATCCGGATGCACTTCTTCACCGTTTTTTTATTTTTTCGTAACACGCGGTTTCGCCACCTGCATATAACAATGCTCATTAGAACCGTGTAGATTTTTGCACGTTCGGCAATAAACTACACCGCACTTGTGAGTATTATTAAGCCCGCGGATCATTTGACCGCAGATCCCACACACGCGTAAAGTCTCGCACACCGATGTTCGTACACGCGTATCGCTCTCTCGACGGTTTGATCGCGGCTTCAAGTGCTTCTCAAAACAAGCCGTGTTATAAAAAACCCTACCACACTCGTCACACGCTCGTTGCTCATCCTCGCTATCGCTGCTAAGGTGTTTATTATCCTGTTCCACAGACACTGTACCTTCAGTGAGAGGCTCGGCCACTGCGCTGTGGTCAGTGTCTGCGACACAGGGCGGCACGCTAAAGCATCGGGGACAGCTACTCGATCATTGATGCTGACCCTCGAGGCGGAAGGATTTATTGCAGGGTATACAATAATTCCGTCCACCAGCGGCACCAAGTAAATTGGTAATAGGCGAGTAGTGTTTCAACACACTACAATACGCTATATTAACAATTTCTATGTTTGCCGCATCGACGAAACACGAGCGTCCATCAAAAATCGGTGCTGTACCCGGCCTAGCGTTTCCCAGTCATAAACTACAATAGCAACGCGCAACGAGATATAATGATTTTGAAAGGCTCGTATTTCAGGTATACCGCAGCCTTCCTCGGGTACTATAACACGGGCCTTTTTGACAAGTTTTTGCGCTTCTTGCCGTTGAGCGGACGAAGACACGTGACGGAAGCGGTTCCACGCTGCTAATTGCTCTTTGCATCGATTGCTCTTTAATTTATTATTTTCGCGGGCAACTACTACGGAACGCGGAAAACATAAATTATCGTCCTGACTAATGTGAACGAGCGATTTACTTTTTAACATGGGTACGCGAATCCCACCACCACCATTTGGGGCTTCTACGTATGTGACGGTGAAGCGGAGGGTATCAGTAGCCGAGAGCACTCGCGAACTCTGATTCACACTACACATCAAGTTCCATAGGTGATCAGGTTCGAAGTGCGAAATCGGCCTGATCGATACGCCGGCTGCACCGTCAGTCATATCATCCGTCTGAAAACCGATTCCTATTAAATCTGTTTGATCACGGTCTTTAACAAAATGATGGTGGATGTCGCGAACTGCGTTATGTACCCATGTGACGGGGTTCACGGACTCGGACGGTGGTACTAACATCAGATTCGTCTGACGTGATAAAACTTTAAAACGACGCGAATATACATCCCGAGCACTGCCTATAACGGTGAATCTTTCGCCCGCGGGTTTTATCGACGCAACATCGTCGGATAAGGTATTTTCCAAATTTTCACGTGACTCTACGGTCGTATCACCGACACTATTTTCTACGCCGCTACACGGGCCGAAGGTATCACTATTAGCGAGTCGCGCACTACCACAGCCTATCTGAAACGCCGATGCACAACTAACCTGAGACGCTGCCGTTGACGATACCGATGCCGATGCCGATGATGATGATGCCGGTGGTGATGATGATGATGATGATGATGATGCCGATGGTGGTGGTGATGATGATGGCGATGCTGGTGATGATGACGGTGCTGACGGTATTGGCGACAGCAACGGAGGAGGCACCAACAATGCTGAAATCAATCACCATTCATGGAGTGATTACTCCTCGTCCGCTGTACCGTCGTACGCTTCGAGGAACCTTAAAAAAATTAAGTCCTCGTCGTCGTCATAGTCATCGGACTCCTCCCCGATCACTCCATCTGCGTCGAAGTACGGCACGACATAGTTCGGAGCCATTTCCGCTAGAGCAGCGACTCTTTCCCTGAGAGCCTCCATACGATCTTGCACCATCTCAAGAGCTGGTGGTGGTGGAGACTCTGGGTTTTCGCGTCTGACGCGGAACATTTCACCAAAAACGTCCTCGTCATATTCACCACCCAGCGGAATGAATCCTCCATCTTCCTCATGAGCCTGCTCATGAGGAGGCGGAGATACAGGGCTATACGAAATGTCGTGCCGCTCTTCACGCTGATTATCGAGCGCGATCTCGGCGAGGAACCCTGAATTTTCAAAATTATTATTATTATTATTATTATTATTACTAATAACAATAAATTGATAATTTTAAAACCTTATAAAACATATACTTACAATCATCACGATTATCGAGTTCCTCCAATAACACTGTGGTGGCCTCGTCGATGTTACGAGGCCGCTGTCCGTATACAGCCTCTTCCAACTGCTGCTGCTGCTGGTCCTCCTCTTCCTCGTTCTCCACCTCGTCCTCATCCGCGTCCTCCTCCTCGTCCTCATCCGCGTCCTCCTCCTCGTCCTCATCCGCGTCCGTGTCCTCGTCCTCCTCCTCCTCTTCTTCCTCCTGGTCGAGCTCGAGCGACCCCAAATCCTCCAGTCGTTTGAGGGTGGACTCATCAGAGTCGTCCTCATCCGACGAGTCCGATGACTGGTCGACGTCCATCCCCTCAAAAGACCGTTCGACGTCGTCCTCGCGGATTTCGGCGACGACCTCGATACTCGAGACCGACCCCGAACCGGAGCTCGACGACGTCGATGCACTCGAGCCCGACGCCATCTCGTCGTTGGCACGTTCATCATTAGCGAGAAGTCCTAGCGGAAAAATAAAAATACAAAATTAAAAAATTTCATAAAACAATATAATTGTTAATAACAAATATTAATGAAAAAATAAAAATACAAAATTTAAAAAATTTCATAAAACAATATAATTGTTAATAACAAATATTAATTTTATTACTTACCATTGACAATGTCAATTCCACGAACGAGGCGTCGCAACGGTCTATGAAAAAGACCACCACACAATGATAAATGGTCCCAGACACACCGTTGCGACAGGTATGACCCGTCAAAAGCGCCACTCTCATATGCCGCGGTTATGAGGTGACAATTACCCCGCTGAAGCATAATCGCGAACTCCGCTTTCAATTGCGAGACGGTGAAATTCGCGATATTCGCGAACCACCGCTCGTTCAAGTACCGCGACATCCGCGAGTCGCGGCTAATAAAAATTCTCGCGGTTAGCCTCAGAGCCTCCACAAGCTTCCTTTGAGGGGTATTCAAAGGCATTTTCGATGATAAACACAAAACGAAAACGGAAACACAAAAAATAAACTGTTCGACACACGGTAGAGCACGAGTAGACACAAGAAACTTGCAAGTCGACACGCACAGTAACACGTCTCAGCACAGAATTAGACGAAAATATCTGTTTCTGATAGTTTTATACTTTAACCCAAATAGGCCCCCACCTACACATCTCGTTACTCTCGTTGCGAAAAGTGTGTAAAAAAAAGGGAAAAAGGGCAGCAGTTAAAAGTCGGTGCATCGATATACTATCGTTGTCTCAAGGGTCACCGCAACCATTGACGCTCGTCATCCGGACCTATTCATTTACACCACACTGCACTTACGCCTTTTTTTTTGTCAGTCCGTTAATGAGTACCCTGTAGCTGTATCACTCTAACAGACGGTATTGCCGAAATAGGCTCCGTTTTTTTTGCTAGTTTTTCCTCGTACAATACTAAGAGGATAGAATGTTTCAGAACATCACTATAGACTCGTAAATATAACATTTTGAAGACTATCATCCATACTAAGCAAAAATTCGGTAAATCGGTCAAGCGTTTACGGTGTTGTATTGTTTTCGTCTTTAACCAGACCGCCTGTTTCCTACAGCGCGTGCTTTGTACACACGCACCCCACACATGCATATACGCGGACAATTACGAGCATACTCATACTTACCCCTCCGCCGAGCAGGATACAAATTTCCGCTTTTAGCCGAAAAAGATAAGATTTACGACTTCTTCAAAAATCTCACGTCATACAGTTGAGTGGTCCAAATCAAGCTTTTAGGTAGAAAAGATTAAATTGTCCTTTTGAGAAAATTTTAAAAGCCACCCTCACCCCATCCTAGATACCTTTAGGCTATCGTGACACAATTTATGGGCCATCAAATCTTCAAAACTCTCACGTCATACAGTTGAGTGGTCCAAATCAAGCTTTTAGGTAGGAAAAGATAAAATTTTCCTTTTGAGAAAATTTTAAAAGCCACCCTCACCCCACCCTAGCCACCCCACCCTACCTTTAGGCTATCGTGACACAATTTATGGGCCATAAAAATACATTAGTGACGAGGAGAGTGCACTCAACTTTTCTCGGAACCTAGCAAGATAACCGGTTGCTGTAGATTAAAGCATGTCTGAAAATATAATACCACAACAATGCATCGATGACTCATATGTAAAGCGTTTCTCCCCCCCACCATAAACTATTTTGTATCATATGGTGGAGAGGGTTCGTACGCGGCATATATAAAAAAGACTGGTGACGGGGTGACCACCAGAAAGACCAGTGAGCGGTTCCATACTACATCAAACATAAATATAGTTAAACTACGCATCGATAAATCGTGCTGCAGTGTTCTCTCCCATACGTGTACACGCTTCATTGTGGTTGAAGCACATTTTCGACATGAGTACTTCAGATTTAAGTGTGAACACCATGTACCGTATTCTGTCAACTGAAGAGAAGAAAAAATTAGAATCACCACTACTTCTGGGGTCGACATATAATCTCAACGCTTCGGAGACCAAAAAAATAAGTGTTGGTCTTCAACCACGTGCAAATGGAGAAATTGAGCCTATTGTGAAATTACAAAATAATAACTCGTCAGGAGGGATAGTCTTTGAATCTTCGGCGTGGAGTAAACTACAAGACTGCTATGAAGATATAAGTGCTCATTTCACGAGTTGCAAAAGTTATGGTTGGAAGAGCGATCGTACCAACTCGCCGCCACTCAAAATCGAGGACTTCGAGGTTTGCTTTACAACAGCGATTGGGTCAAAGGCTGTTGTGTTCGATCGGCGACCTGAAGAGTCAACCACCGAGGAAGCTGATGACAATAACGAGGAATCTCAGCTAGACCCTCCACCACCGAAGAAAAAGAAGAGTCATTATTCACCAGCAGTTGTTATGCAAAAAACATCATTTGACGGTCTATGCAGCGTGACGGTCTGCGTCGAGGAGCGCTTCAGACGACTTCAACGATTTGCCTCTAGTGTCAAAACATGTATTGATACTCTGTGTGCAGAATTGCTTCTTCACATTCCAGCTAATGAATCATCAGAAAACGTAAATGAAGCTCGAGTTAAAGAACTTTTTACACTAAACGCAAAGTCTTTGCATGACGCTGTACAACACAGAATGGACCCCTCTTTCTACGGTCACTTATTCGATGTAGTGTTCGTAGAACTAAAGGTATTTTGTATTCCATATATCACAAACGAGGTAAAGAAAATGTTGGAAATTAACAAGAAGGCATTGGCTGCAGCCAAATGAAGAAGTTAAACCCAGGTAATACTAATAACATGCGGTGTTTATAAGCGAATTCTCTTAAGAACAGTATTTTTAGTTTTAGTAATTTGGCGCGGCTGCGTGTGTGCGTGTGTGTATATATGTATATAAATATTGTAAACATAAACAATAATTAAATAAACAAATTTATAAATATGTAAGTGTTAATTTATTCGAAGAATCCATTTCTCATAGACATTAGAATAAGCATGAAAAAGCGCGAGCAGAATGAGTATACGGACGCGCCGATCATCTCGCGCTGGTGGGTGAAGGTGGGAGCGCTATGGGAGGGGGTCGCGGCGGGTGGGGGCTCTCGCGGTCTTGGATCGCGTGCGCTATTTGATATCACTCTCACGTGCGTCGCCACTGTAGACGGTCAGTCGGATACCACGGAGCACACGGGTCTCTCGCGACCCTTGACCACCAGCCACGACTTACAACAACGGCCACCGGCGGCGCCACCATCGACTCTCAGTCGGACACGCGACGGAGCGCTGAGCACACACCGCCTCTCGCGATCTTGGGCCACCGCTTGGGACTTCCGGCGACGCTCACCGGCGGCGCCACCATCGACTCTCAGTCAGACCCACGGCGGAGCGCCGAGAGCACGCCGTCTCTAGCGATCACGGGCCACCGGCTGAGACTTCCGCCGACACTCACCGGCGGCGCCACCGCCGACTCTCAGTCGGACTGACGGCGGCGCTCCGAGAGCACGCCGTCTCTCGAGATCCGGGCCACCGCTTGGGACTTCAGGCGACACTCACCGGCGGCGCCACCGTCGACTCTCAGTCGGGCCCACGGTGGAGCGACGCGAACACGACGGCTCTCTCTCAGTCAGACACACGGCGGAGAGCCGAAAGCACGTCGTCTCTCGCGATATCGGGCCAGCGCTCGCGACTTACGGCGACGCTCACCTGCGGCGCCACTATCAATTTTTGGGCCCCAGCTGAATGCACGGACCACGTGGTGCTTTCGCGATCTTGGTCCACAGCGTGGGCGGAAACAAGACGAAGGAAAAGAGGGGTGAGTTCCACGACAAAAGTACAGGGTGGGGGGTTGTGACAAGTATAGAGACGAATTACAGTCGTTCTCTCAGAAGGGGAGGGGCAAGGGGTGGGAAGAGGGAGGGATAATTAGAGGAATTTTCTGTGAGTTACCACGACATATGTACAGGGTGGGGGTTTGTGGACAATTATAGAGACGAATTACAGTCGCTCTCTCAGGGGGGGAGGGGTAAGGGGTGGGAAGAGGGAGGGGTAATTAGAGGGATTTTCTGGGAGGGAGGACACTCAAGGGAGGGAAAAAGACACTCTAGGGAAGGAGGGCGGGGCTACCCCCACCACGCCCCATATGGCACCAGTAGGCCACGCCCCTCTGGCGACTGGCGCCACTAGGCCACGCCCACCTGTCTCGCGATCTTTGCCTATATCTACTCTCGTGCTCAGCAGCAAAATCTGTGGAAGAGCAACACGAGAACTGAGGCACAAAACTATACTCACCGTGGAACAATTAAAGGCCGAGCTGGATGCCCTTTACGGACAGTGGAAATCGTTATCAGCACTCCAGATGGAACTGAGTTCGTTGCGGCAAGGACCCGGTGAGGATGTAGCGGCGTACGCGGCCAGGACGGAAAAAGTCACCGTCGAAATTGTGGAAAAATTGTGTGAATCCATAGTACACGAGAGAGACGCTCGTACAGTGGAAGCCGTCACCCGAAGAACGGCTCAGGCGAATTTTGAGAACGGCCTGCACGGACAGGTGCAGATACTCGTTCGATCACGAAATTACGCCACGCTCCATGACTCAATAGCTGGGGCCATAGAGATTTCTCACATGGTCCAGCCAAGAGGAGGAGTAGGCGGAGGATACCGCCACAACAACAACCTCAACAACAACGATGACGACGACAACCACAGCAACAATAACAACAACCCCAACAGAAGATCTGTAGCAGGGCAGGCCGGAGGGAAAAACTGCTACACTTGTGGGAATGCAGGGCATATTGCAAGGGACTGTGCACGTAAATCGAGTCGCGTGAGTCTACCTGTACCAAGCCCTAATCGGGAAATTGACCAGGTACAAATAGTCTGCACCTTTTGCAAATTAAAGGGGCACACATGGCAGGAATGCAGAAAACGCTTACGGAAGGAGGAAGAAAGAGGTCAAGGATCCGCTCAGCAGCACAACATAAACAGTAGTCAGCAGCAGGGCGAAGATAAGCGGCCGGCAGTCTGCATGGCCGCAAAGAATAGCCTCCCCGCTACTACTACTAATGCTGTTAAGCGTACGTTGGGAATGGTGCAGATCAACACTGTCACTATCACAGGTGCGGAAAGGGGAGTAAAAGGAGAAGCGATTGATAAGCGCCTGGAATCCATGATGGCCGCCGCGAGTAGTACTACGAATACTCCTACTACTACTAACAAGCGTACGTTGGGCAGCCTGCAGCTCACTGGGACCAGTGAAACCCGAGCACGCGATAAGGAGCCGCTACAGGTGCTCGAGGTAACGTTGCCTGCTGTAAGAGTGACAGCCAGCGATGTTGAATTGAAGAGTCCCACAGCTGTGCGGGGGATACTGACCCTCAAGGTGGACACTGGGGCACAATGCAGCCTTGTAAAATATAGTTGTGTGAAGTCGGATGCTCTAGTTGAGAATACAAACATTGAGCTACAAGGAGCCGAGGGCAGCAACTTCTACCCTATTGGCAGGGTCGAATTAACCATAGAAACACCTGAGATAGTGCTCAAGCATTGGTTCTACGTAGTACGGGATGATATACCCATAACAGTGAACGGTCTGCTGGGTATGGAATTTCTAAAAATGCATCACGCGGACATTTTAGGAGGAGAAACCCTTAAACTCTATGGGCACATCATGACCCTGGTGGACGGGAATTCGAGAAACGTACTCGCCCCACATACAGAGACTATGGCATACGTAGCAACAACCAATAAACAAATAGGAATAATTCCATGCAAAGAAATAAATAAAGGAATTATAATGAATGCTCGCTGTACACCACCACAAGGAAACAATTGTGTATTTAGCCTCATGGACACTACCGAAGAGGTGGTAGTAGTAGAGCGCCCGGCGGTGATACACGAGTCGGCCGAGATAGCGGGGACCGAGCACGGCACTCATACCAACGCACTGTGTGTGAGTACCGTGAGAAAGAAAGAGACAGAGCGAATGCAGAATTACGAGAGCAAGGAGGACGCAGCACGAGTCCCGAACAACGTGGGAAAGAAAGTGAAACGGCGAGTAGCGGAACGCGTGAGTGGGAAGGAGACAGAGAATGTCGAGGAGCCATCGTTCCGCGGCACACACACACCCACTAACACACCTAAGTTGTGTGGATGGGGCGCGTGTGGTGCGGACAGCCGCACAAAGAGGAGAGCCGAGAAGACGGAGAGCGCGAAGGAGGACAGCGCTCACCCGTCGGCCGTGCGGTGCGCGGCAAGGGGGGCTGCCTCTAAGCAGCGTATGGAGCCGGCGAGGGAAACAGAGCGACTGTGCATGCTGCAGAGCGAGGAAGACGCCGCTAGGCCACTACAGTCCGCTAATACGAGAAAAGAAGTGGTCCGCGCGGACTACAGGCATTCAGGCGAGCTTGGGGACGTGGAGAGCGGGGAAGAAGGCAGCATAGCCTATTCCCCCGGTGAGGACAAAGACACCATGATAAAAAACGAGCGTCGCTGCAACAGCGGCGTAACCTGTCCTTCACCGGAGGACCGAGAAAGATTGTTAAGGAAATGTCATGATGCCCCTCTAGGTGGGCACCAGGGCCCCAAGAGGACCCTATAACGTATCCGTTTCTGCAAAACTGAGAAAGTATATTTTTAACAAAAATATACTTTCACAAAAATATACTTGTACCAAAAAATGTACAAAAAGTATACTTGTAAAGTATACTTCTAACAAAAATATACTATACAATAAAAATAAAAAATAAATATTTTAAACAAAAATATACTGTACATTAAAAATAAAAAATAAATATTTTTAAACAAAAATATACTACACATTAAAAATAAAAAATAAATATTTTTTATAACAAAAATATTACTAAAGTTCAAAATAACTGGAATGAGTGGTTGCCGTACACTACGTTAACGTACAACACCACACCACACACAGCTACAGGAACGTCTCCTTACGTGTTAGTGTATGGACGCGAGGCTGAGCTGCCCACTGCAGTGAAACAGGAGCCGCGGTCCACCTACATACACGCAGACTACGCCAGCGAGCTGCTAGGGAGGCTACGAGCCTCGTGGGCAGTAGTCAGGCGTAATCTGAGCAACGCCAAGGAGAGAGCGAAGCAAGATTAAGATGCCAAAGCGAGACAGCAAGAGTATCGCGTTAGCAACCACGTACTACTACACAACGACACCGTACGACGGGGACGTTCGACTAAACCCACACCACTCTGGGAGCGGTACGTGCGACGTGGCGGACTTCCACACATACGTAAGATGTGTTAGTGCCGTACTGCTCTGCGAGCAGTACGAGCTATGAGTATGAGTTTAATTCTTTTCCTTACTGCATGCAACGGCCACTACGACCGTCCCCATGCGTCTAAGAAAGAAGAGAAGATAGGAAGAACCAAAGGAAAGACAAGTAGAGAAAGAGCACGGATGCGCCAGGATAGAGAGGCGGCCACGTGTTATAATGTAGAAAAGAAAGATAGAGAAAGGCACGGACGCACAAGAGGGGCGTCCACGTGATAACCCCGGAATTTCCTTCAAAGAAATTGGAAGCACGTAGCCGTCGATTAGGCCAACAGGAATTTCTTGTGCATGTCGACAATGGATTTGAGAAATTGCAAAAAATTCGCGAGGAAATATCAACATCGGTCACCAAGAATGCACCATACGATAAAAAACCCAATTTAATAAAAAATAAATTTAATAAAAAGTGAATTTAATAAAAAGTGAATCGTGAAATTTTAATAAATTCAAGAATTCTGGCTTTGGTAGGCTCATGCACGGTACCGCACTGACGTGAGAAACGAGGGCTATTTGCCCCCGTTCAATCTCACTCTTTCAAAAATCGACGAACAGTATTGTGCGCGAGTTAAAAAATGATAGTGACCAAGTAAACCTGGTTAGTGTTTTGCGACATCCCGAGGAGTCGAAAACCCTCGGAACGCGTGTGAGACAAATAAAAAGGGACACTGATAGAGGACTATAATGAGAATCGCCAAATGTATCATAATGGGGGATTCTATTCCTTAGGTGCAATAGCCCCTATAGCCTTGGTCTGCTACGCGGTTTATAAGCTGTATCAGCTGAAGGAAAAACGTAACGTGACACCGGCAAGGACGACAGAGCCAGTGACCCACTCAGAGTCACCGATTAGCCTGCACAGACTCCCTGTGCCTCCGCGTGCCGATAGCTTGCATGCTGAACTACAAAATGCTTGTTCAGCACGGGAAGGTAATCCTCTACGACTGGCCTACCAGACCAAGGCTTGGCGAAAAGAAATTAGAATAAAAATAGGGAAATAATATTTTCATGTGTCGTCAATTCATGTCGGGAAATTAATGTGTTTAATTTGAAATAATATAAAAAACTTTTAAAATTTGTAAAACCGAGTTCAACCAAGAAAAATAGAAAATCAATTTTTCTTTTTTAAATGGGGAGGGATGTTGTGCCCCGAATTTTAAAAGGAAATTGTTCGGTCAATGACCGAACAAGTTCAATGCACGATTGGGCAATCTCGCGATTTCGAAAGAGCGCGCGACATCGCGCGCGGAATCGGTGTCATTCGATGGAGCAATTAACGCGGAAGCATTAAATGCATACGTACCAATTTTAGGCAAATTGGTGGGTATCAATCAGAAGTAGAGTCAGTCTTAATTGATTATTCGAATCGAACGGTTGGGCTCGAGTTAGACTCAAGGACTAGTAAAAGTCACATACTTGTATCGAGATAATTCGCGCAATGAATTATCATAATTAATTTCATTTCAAATAAATATCTTTTTAATTTGGGAATCTCGTGGATTCTAATCCTTTAATCGGAAAGATCCCTTTATTTTATCTATCCCGCCCATATCGCGACGACTTGATCACTCGTCGACCTTTTCGGGCACAACACAGAGGTTGTTTTGCTACTGGCCCCGGCTCTGGAAAACCCCGTAGCCTGCGTAAGAAATGCCATTCGTGATATCCACGCGCATTTTGTGACGGGTCATCCATCCATTAATATGATCGATGTAGGGTTCATTGCAGACGGTATGACGGAAGGTGTAGCTGGTCTATCGCTGCGACCTATATGGCGTTTCTCCGCTGAGTAATTGTGGGATTTGCTTTGCAGCGTTAACCAGAGTGCAAGAATCCTCTCTGTATACGACACACTGGTGTTCACTGTAACGTATGTGGACATCGTGCGTGGTACGGGAGGATTGGATAGTAAGATCGATAGTAACCGTTCCGTGCTCGCGATTGGAAATTCTGACAATTTGTGCTTTCCTCGTTCGCTCGTTATGGCCCTCGCTAATTCGCGTAGTAAACAAGACCGAAGTGCTGAAGCGAAAAAGTTTTATGACCATATAAGGCATAAGAAATCGAAGCTTCAACGGGACGAGGCTGAGCGGCTCGTGAATGAGGCTCGAGCTGTAGTCCCTGCATCGGGTTGTGAACTACCTGAATTCGAGGTATTTCAGCGGCACTTTATGGCAGCGGGTATTGCTATAGTTGTCTACGATTGGGATTCGTTGGGTAGCGGCGCGGAACCGATTTTCGATGGGCAATCGAGATTTGAAAACACGTCGGCCTCAACGGTGCTTAATATCACTTTTTTTAAAGGTGAAAATCACTTTTCGCCGATAACAAATCTCTTGACCGCCGGCGGCACGTGCAACTATTGTATTTCCTGTAACGCATCCTATCGGTTTTTGTACCAAGATAAATGTAAAAGTATATGCCCGCGCTGCCATTCCTCGCCACCGTGTGCGATCGAGTCTTCCGCTAACGATGGCACTGACAATGGTGAGGAGTGGGAGTGCGCGGATTGTAGTCGATTTTTTCACGGTGCTGCGTGTTTTGAAAATCATCGTAAGCCCCGCGAAAGTCGCGTGAAATCACAATCGGGTGAAAGAAAATGGGTCTGCGAAACGGTACGATTTTGCAAAAAATGCTCGAAGTTATTCGATTCAACAGCGAAATCCCATAATTGTGGTAAAGCGTTTTGCCAGCTATGCCGTAATCTTCATGGTTACAACGAAAATTGTTATATCCAGCCGTTAGCACCTCGTGTTGTAGCCGACCCTCGTAAGCATCCGCGGACTCTTTTTATCTTTTATGATTTCGAGACGCGCCAGGACTCGTTTTTTACCAAATCGCCGGAAGATGATACCCGTGAGCATATTGTAACGCTTTGCGTAGCGCAGCAACTCTGCGAATTTTGCTGAGAACGCACAGATAGTATCGCTGTGAGCGGCGATGATATCGGTGAATGGTGTGGTGTTCGAAAACACGTTTTTCGAACATCACCCATTCAGGAGTTCGTAAACCTTACAGTATGCCGCACGACGGGGTTTCGTAAAATTGTGTGTATAGCGCACAATGCTAAGGCGTTCGATGCGCAATTCATATTACGCTACATTGTCGAGCGATGCAATGATCACGGAGCGCATGAACTCATTCTCACGGGAAACTCAATAATATCTATGCGTGTCGGCCGAAAGGTGTTTATCGATAGTATGAATTATTTTCATATGCGATTGAGCGCTCTTCCGGAGGCTTTCGGCTTCAAACATTCAATGGCAAAGGGGTATTTTCCGCATCTCATTAACACACTGGCCAACCAAACTTATCGTGGCGAACTACCTGCTGCGGAGTACTACTCGCCAGACTCAATGAGTCCCACTGAGCGCAATGCTTTCTACGCGTGGTACACGCAGCAGGTAGAGTCGCGTCAAGTATTTGACTTTCAAGTTGAGATTGAGAAGTACTGATCACTTGATTTCGATATTTTGAGGCGTGCGTGTAGAGTTTCGGAAAATATTTCTCGAGGCCGGTAACGTTTTTCCGTTCACCGAAGCTGCTACAATCGCATCGGCCTGCTCGAAAGTTTACAGACGTAACTTTCTTGCACCGCAAAGTATAGGACTTATACCTAGCGGAGGGTACCGACTAGCCGATCAACACTCAAGGCAGGCCATTGAGTGATTATTATTGGTCGAGCAGTGTTTAGGTCACGAGATCGTGCACGCGGGTAGAGCTCGAGAATATAGACTCACCGAAGGACTGGTGGTCGATGGCTACCTGCAATTGGAAGAGGATAGATTCGTCTTCCAATTTCACTTTTGCTATTGGCACGGGTGCCCCCGTTGTTTCCCTGATAACCGTACGCTACCGTCGCGTGCCAACGCCGAATCGTACGAGAATCATTACGAACGGACTCTGGCATCTGACGCAAAGATTCGAGCGTATGGTTATCAACTGGAAACCATGTGGGAGTATGAGTTTCAAGAGCTACGTAGAATCAATCCGGCGATTCACGAGCTCTTGCGCAATCATCCGCGTTTGATGACGGAGCGTTTAAACCCCCGCGAAGGTTTTAACGGTGGCCGCACGGGTAATACTGTGATAGTGTACGATGCTGCACCGAACGAAAAAATCAATTACATCGATATTTGCTCGTTGTACCCATATATATCGAAGGTGGAGCGCTTCCCAAAGGGCCATCCGACGATATATGTAGGTACAGAGTGCGACGAGTTGTTGAATGGTTCGTACGACGCACTGGGTACAACGGTCAACGGACTGATCCGTTGCACAGTATTACTGCCTCGTGATCTCTTCCACCCAGTACTACCTGTGCGTATGCATGAAAAGCTTCTTTTCGCACTGTGCCGTACGTGCGCTGAAGAGCGCACACAGACTGCATGTCCACACGACGACGATGCGAATAAGCGCACGTTTACAGGTACCTGGGTGGTGGTTGAGGTTCGAAAAGCCATCGAGGTGGGTTATAAAATCACAAAAGTATTTAATATTTGGCAGTACGAGATGACCCAGTACGATCCTGTAACGGGCGAGGGTGGTCTCTTTGTCGAATATATAAATACTTTTTTGAAGTTTAAGCAAGAGGCGAGTGGCTATCCCGCAGAGTGTACTGATGCAGAGTCAAAGACGCGCTATATTGAAAACTACGAGCGTGCCGAGGGAATCAAACTCGATCCAACGAGAATTAAGAAAAATCCTGGTATGTGTGCCGTTGCAAAACTCTGCCTCAATTCATTTTGGGGAAAATTAGGTCAACGCTCAAATCTGACACAAACGACGGTAATTAACAATCGCGAACAACTGTTGCTGCTTCTCGGCGACAACGATAAAGAGGTGCATCGGTTGTTACCCGTCAACGACAATGTCTTCTACGCCAATTGGTCATGTATCGATGAGGCTGTGGTACCATCGGCACAAACGAGTGTCGTGATCGCGGCGTACACAACAGCTCAGGCCCGGTTAAAGCTATATAGTTACCTCGAACGGCTAGGTAGGCGCGTACTATACGACGACACTGACTCGGTCATCTATGTCAGTACGGGCCAACAGGGTGAATGGGAACCTCCGCTTGGTAACCTCCTTGGCGACATGACGTATGAGTTAAAGGAACCTACCGACTATATAAAGTCGTTTGTCTCTGGTGGCCCAAAGTTTTATGGCTACCAGGTGGTTAACAGCGCGAGGCCCCACGAAATCGTTAAGACTGAGTGCAAAGTGAAGGGTTTGAGTTTAAATTACGGGAATTCGCAAAAATCAACTTCGAGTCAATAACCGAAATGATTGAGGCCGATTTACCAGAACAAAATGGTAAATCAATCGAGCTTGACTTTTCGTCAATTCAGCGAACAGCCCTTCACGAGGTAGTGACACGCAACATGAAAAAAACGTATCGTGTTGTCTGTCAAAAACGGCGTCACGTCTCGCACAAATTGTCGCTACCGTTTGGCTTCAAAGACGCGTCAAATAAATGAAAAATAAATTTTCGTCATTTTCGTTGTTCTCGTCATCGTTGTACTCTTATTTAGATAATAACTATTCTTTAAGCTAATTGTAAAACCCTGTCGATATACTATTAGAAATGTAAAAATATTTTTATACGATCTTTATATATATGAATTTATATGTCTAGTAACAATGGATAAATATGTATATGCGCTGCAAAAATTGTTTTTCCATATATATATATATATATATATATATATATATATATATATATATATATATATATATATATATATATATATATATATATATATAAAATTGTTTTTCCATATATATATATATATATATATATATATATATGGAAAAACAATTTTTGCAGCGCATATACATATTTATCCATTGTTACTAGACATATAAATTCATATATATAAAGATCGTATAAAAATATTTTTACATTTCTAATAGTATATCGACAGGGTATATATATATATATATATATATATATATATATGGGTCATTCCACGGGATTTCGCACAAAAAAAAACCCGACCGACTCCAATTTTCGCCTAATTTTTTTATATTGTTGACTATGTCAAACGGAGCATCTGTGAATTTTTTGAGAATTTTATTTTTATATTTCGACGAGCCATAAAATAAAAGGTGAAAAAAATGAAAAAAAAAATCTGACGTCAAGTGGAATAATGATATCGACAAAAATAACTAGGTCAAAATTTTCGTAAATCAACATAGTTTACGGTAAAAATAATCAAAATAAAAAATAAACATAACTTCTATTTTATTTACGTCATCTACCAAGAAAAGGTACCATTTCGCTAATTTGGCCCCGTCCGATTTCAATACAAAAAATCACGAATATACTACATGGAGTCCCAAACATTTTAAGCACAAGCCCAAGATGGAGAACGCATTTTACCCATTTAAAAAAAAAATATTTCGGGTAATTGATTTTCTTAATTTTCTTCCAATCTTCTGCGTATTTTTTTTATGTAATTGGTAATATTAAAAGGAGCTTATGTGATTTTTTTCATAATTTTATATGTAGATGTATTCGATTCATTAAATGTAATCGAATTACAAATTTTTAAAATTGTATTTTCGTTGCGTCTTTTACAAAAAAAAGGTACCATTTCACTTATATGGACCTCTCCGATTAAGTTTAAAAAATAACAAAATTACTATACGCCTCAGGCGTATCTCGCGACGCTAGCGCTCGAGCGGCCACTGCGTGCGTAACGAGACGATCAGCTGATCGCACGCCCCAGGCGTACCCCAGGCGAATCTCGCGACGCCAGCGCTCGAGCGGCCACTGAGTGAGTAAGAAAGCGATCAGCTGATCGCTTTCTTTTTTTAAAATTTTTAAAATTTGTAATTCGACTACATTTAATGAATCGAATACATCTACATATAAAATTATGAAAAAATCACATAAGCTCCTTTTAATATTACCAATTACATAAAAAAAATACGCAGAAGATTGGAAGAAAATTAAGAAAATCAATTACCCGAAATATTTTTTTTTTAAATGGGTAAAATGCGTTCTCCATCTTGGGCTTGTGCTTAAAATGTTTGGGACTCCATGTAGTATATTCGTGATTTTTTGTATTGAAATCGGACGGGGCCAAATTAGCGAAATGGTACCTTTTCTTGGTAGATGACGTAAATAAAATAGAAGTTATGTTTATTTTTTATTTTGATTATTTTTACCGTAAACTATGTTGAATTACGAAAATTTTGACCTAGTTATTTTTGTCGATATCATTATTCCACTTGACGTCAGATTTTTTTTTTCATTTTTTTCACCTTTTATTTTATGGCTCGTCGAAATATAAAAATAAAATTCTCAAAAAATTCACAGATGCTCCGTTTGACATAGTCAACAATATAAAAAAATTAGGCGAAAATTGGAGTCGGTCGGGTTTTTTTTTGTGCGAAATCCCGTGGAATGACCCATATATATATATATATATATATTATTGTGGCTCGCGCGCTTCGCGCGCTCGCAATCTCCCCCAAAAGAAGTACCCCACGCAAGGGTGCCCCCACCCTTGGGGCCCTTGAGGGACTTAGAATAATTCGGGCTTGGAGGCCCTTGAGGGACTATCCTACACGACGGCGGCGGCGACGGCGGCGGCGGTGGCGGCGGCGGCGATATATATATATATATATATATATATGTATAATTTGAACAATTATTATTTAAATCTTTTTGTTCCTAAATCGTAGTAGTCATCAAGGGGACGTCGGGGTATCCATCGGCAGAGAAGGAGAGTTTCCATAGTTCCGTCGCCTTCCCTCTGCTGCTCGTAGGCCTATGATGCTGTCCTCCTCCCACTTCCGCCTTTCATAGCTTCCTTATTCTTCATTCTCTTCTTACGCCCGTGCTGTGGTGTGCCCTCGCTGTAGCGGTGTTAGTAGTAGGCTGCAACGCTCCATCCTCTTCTGGCCCACTGCAATCTTCATAGCTCCGATACGCCCTCCTGCTCAGTTGCACTGTGTTGGTATGGTCGTCTTCTGAGAAGTTTTGGCTCTGCCGAAAGGTGATCTCACTGGTCGCGTTGGTATATAAAATCGTCGCCGGTTGATTATTTGTCATCTAGTGACCGATGACATATTTATAATTATATTCGATAGCATTCGTTCGCGATATAGCCCTTTCTACCTAGGATTGTATATGGTCGAAAAATGAACTGTATATATTGGAGTTAACACCGAAAATAAAACAAGTCGACGGACGAGGCTTTTCGCGGGATCGACAATCCATCCTTTGTCTTTGATCTCACGTACCTATTTTATTTAAAACATTCGAAGCCCACGTGTGACTCCCAACGTCGCATTGCAAAGGTTATGGTTCTCAGATTTATCGACTCTTCACAAAGAACGACGCAGACGTTTAGGCGGCTTTAGGTACAGGGACCCCTTAGTGGTTAGGTCATTCCTGTAAACATCTCGATATCATAGTTCGCGGACGCTCTGTCTCCTGTATGAAGCCGAAGTCGAATTACCCACGGTCCGTCGATCCTAATTTAAATGTTTAAATAATAATCTAGGTCGATATATTGGACACGCGAGCTCCAACTCTCGTAGTTTGAGGGCCCACCCAGACCCGCGCTAAATGCTCATAGACACTCAATCGCACGTCGTAGGTGTAGCGGCCCTCCAGGCTCCCGAGCGTCCATCCCGATATGCGCCCCTATTTGCCTGCCCCAGCATCTTGACGCAAGTTCTCTTTTAAGGATGTAGGACCCAAAAGTTACGGGACGTAACAGCGGCAACGACGAGGGCTGTGGCGGCGGCATTGCTTTTCGACCGAACCGACGAGCAACGTATGTTAGAAACACCGAAAAAAAGGAAACGCGCTGTGGAAAAAAAGATAAATGATTTGGTTTGAATTTACAATCTTGATAACCAACACTCGTAGCAACGCTTAAAAATGAGATACAAAAGTCCAATTGTATTTGAAAAATTAATAAAAACCCCTATCTATAAAGATAACCTAAAAAAGAATCAAGATTCTCTGCACGAACAAGAAAAGTGAACGCGATACATTGAAAAATATATTGTGACGGGACATGTACTTCCCCGGCGAGCAATCGAGGAAATCTAAGTCTGGCAACGCTGGACGTGGTAACAGGGCCGAGCGAGACATAGAGGGGGAAGATGTCACCGTGGTAAACAGCTGTTCGGAGGGTATATAAGCGCGCTTCGCACGAGATCGGTACCTTATTCTCTGACTACCTTTCCTCATCACACAATGTCCAAGTAAGGTCCTTATAGTACCCGTGCTGTCGGGCCGAGACATTGCGTCTACCCTCGAACAGCACTTCCGTAAGCACGCCCAGCTTCCCCAAGTACCGCAGCATCGCGCTGACCCACTTGGTTTTTTCCGTGAGCCCGCCCAGCTCCAGTAGGCCTCTACACCTCCTAGACCCCTACTGTCCTCTCTCTTCTTTCCTATCGAAACCAATATGCCTCTGCACCGCGCAGACCCACATAAAGGTTTCCCTCTATCTTTCCTATCTTCAATCCTTCCTATACTATATGCCGCTGCATCGCGCAGACCCATGTAGTATCCTCGACTAATCCATCCTGGTGGAAAGGCCTATATGCCTCTGCATTGCGCAGACCCATGTAGTGTCTACATTACCAACATTTCCTTGACTAAGCGAAAATTGAAATTATCTTTTATTATAATTTAAAAATGACAAAATTCTGAGAATTCTAGCTACATACGAAATAATAAACGGAAGAAGTATAATACTTCCCCTTGCTCTGCGTCTCACTCTATAGATCTAGAAGCTTACGGTCGAAACTTGTTTCCCCTTGCTCTGCGTTTCACTCTATAGATCTACAAGCTCGCGGTCGAAGCACGTATCCCCTTGCTCTGCGTCTCAATCTATAGATCGACAAGCTTACGGTCGAAACGTGTTTCCCCTTGCTCTGCGTCTCACTAGATAGATCTACAAGCACACGGTCAAACTTGTTTCCCCTTGCTTTGCGTTTCACCATATAGATCTACAAGCTCACAGCGAAGGCATACCACTTCCCCCTTGCTCTGCGTCTCACTGTATAGATCTACAAGCGCACGGTCGAAACTTGTTTCCTCTTGCTCTGCGTTTCACCATATAGATCTACAAGCTCATAGCTAAGGTATAAGGCTTCCCCTCGCGCCACGCCTGACTCCATAGGCCTACCAAATCGCAATCGATGACATCCGAATAAGAGCTCAGAGAGCGGCAACGATAACAACAAACGCGATCTTCTCTCTCTTACACACAAGACCATTTCTACGAATTGCGAGCATTTTTCTCAGAAAATCACTTTATTTTATATTTCAATTTATTCTCAGACTTAACTCAAACTGTGACATCCCAGAGACTGAGGGACATAATTATAGTAATTAACTTTTACATGCAACGAGAAGACTTTAGGAGGATTCCGTAGCCAACGTTTATTTTTTCTATTTTCCTTGAGCAAGCCCAGCTCACGTTGACTGTGAAACTACTTGAATCCTCTCCAATAGTTGCACTTGATTGAACAATTTAGAATTCCGGTCTAACAAGGCACCAAGTTCTTTTATTTACTATTTTTCTTGAGACAGCCCAACTCACTTGGTGCGTTGTGTCCTGATCCACTAAACTGTGATATATCAGGATTAAATTCTTTGTATCTAGAATCCCTTAAATCGACTGTTACGCAAATTCATAAGTATCCGGTGATGAGATAGAAACACTAACTCTGAGGACTTATTTTTAAAAAACTTCACCCCCCATTTATTACTCTCATGAAGAACGAGTAATTACGCGTTTTAGAATCACTTGGCGATGAGCTATGCATGCTCCATGCTCGGACATCCGCTCCGTGCATGACCTTAGACTCAATTTCATTTAGAACATTCCGCAACTATAATCTTACTGTTGATACAGACTGTTGACACAGACTGTATCAACAGTCTGTGCGTTTAACTATAGGTCTACAGACCCTAATAAAAGTCGGCTCCAAGCCGGCATATCTCCTTCAAAACATTTCAACCTTTCCTTTGCAACCTCTATCCTGAACCGATGATGAATTCATCCTAGCTGCATGGCACCAGGAATACTGAGGTTTTCGCCCATCCCCAGTAAAAATCATTATTAATCCTTATTCGGGTCCCGCACACGAACGAAGGTCATCCTACGGATGCTCACTTGGATCCTAGCTGATATTATTCCCAGATATAAGAAATTGGGGATGTAATGACCAGGCGGAGAGTTTGGGGAAGTGTAGATATTGGCATTGCGGATGGACTGACGAAGTATCGAAGAGAGAAAATATATGGTGATCACCGGGAATCGAACCCGGATTATTCAGGTACTAAGTAAGAGCGCTAACCACTGCGCTAATGTCACCTATATATTTCTCTCATTCGAATCGTCTTCTTATATGCAATGTAGGGCCGTCACACACCCCCCTTCACTGTATTCGACGTCCTCGTCGACAGTGCAGAGTTAGGTTTCCTATTACGTGATTGTAGTGGAGTTATCGTAGATGCTACGCGAAGCCTGTATCCAACGTCGGACCTCTTCCCTCGGCCGTGTTGAATCCCGCGGTGTAGCTCTTCAGTGCCAGGCCTGTATTGGCGGGAATCTGTGTGCGTGCTCCATCGGTACAATGCGGAATTGAGGACGTTTTTGGGCCCGTAACTTCTGACACCATGTAATGACCAGGCGGAGAGTTTGGGGAAGTGTAGATATTGGCATTGCGGATGGACTGACGAAGTATCGAAGAGAGAAAATATATGGTGATCACCGGGAATCGAACCCGGATTATTCAGGTACTAAGTAAGAGCGATAACCACTGCGCTAATGTCACCTATATATTTCTCTCATTCGAATCGTCTTCTTATATGCAATGTAGGGCCGTCACAGGGAAAGTAAATATCGTTTCAATATAATACAATTATTACTTTTCCAACGGGGTGACACGACACTACTCTATGTCTCTGTAATTGTATACCGTCGTCGCGAGAATATAACGGCTATGTAAATTGAAACTTGACACATAACGATGTGCTTCTCGTTGGACGAACACGACGAAAATCAACAAAGAAATCCGTTAAATTCTACCCCTCTGTGCTCAGCGAAAACCAATGACAAGTCGCGCAACAAAAATTGTGAAACGATGAGAGCTCCTCTAAAGGAATTTAGCTGTAAATATTAATCTGATTGAAACTGACGAAAACGAGCGATTACAATGTAGCACTGATTATTACGACCTGAATAAAGTAATGAATTAATTATCTCTATTTCTATTCAAATCTATTCAAACACTCTGTTTAACAAAAACATAATTACAAAACAATGAAATATCGTGTAAACCGTATCTCATGAAATAATGGGAACTTGCGAATGTGCAACACACAAACATAAACTAAAATGATTGTATATGTTATAATTTTATTGTAACAAATTGGTTGAACGTAAATGATATATGTGTGAAGTAACTGAAATATAACGATACAAATAATAAATGAAAATGTTTCGTACAATTTAAACTTAATGTGGTCCAAAGTACAGTTAAGAAAACGTAAGAAATGAAAGAAAATAAATAAACTCGCATGAAATAAAGCAACCACAGTCACACACACACACACGTTATCTCCACCATGATTAAAAAGTAGCGAATCAGAAAGAAATAGACGGTTAAGAGCGATCAAGCGAACGAGAGATTATGACATTACAATACCATTGAACGTTTCTTGGAAAATTTACTTTTCAAAAATTCGATGGAAGCTCGTTGGTCGGGGGAAGAACAACGACTCAACACGAGTAATTCGTCGACGGACAAAGAGAAAATGAGCTTACGACACAGGAGACGCAACTGCATAGCCGAGACACTTGAAAAGTCAGAAGAATGATCTTGAAGCAATTTGCGCCACGTTCGATAATTATTAGCCTTCTCTTTGTTACCCAAAGCAAAAACTAGAATCAAATGATTTTGATGATCCGAAAACTTCTGACTAGCTCGACTGGACAAAGACGACGTGGAAGATAAAGACAACGAGGATCTGTCGTCATTGTTGATTGAGGAACTAGAAGCAGTGGAATTAAATTCTTGTTCGCCCAAAGTCTCTGCTGCTACTTCTGAAATATGATCGGCAAATCCAGACTTTTTTGGTTTATCGCGACAAATTGACGACGACGACGCCCCTGACGACGACGAGGACAATCGACGTTTCCTTAACGTTGTTGTTGTTGTTGTTGTTGCTGTTGCTGTTGCTGTTGCTGTTGCTGTTGCTGTTGCTGTTGCTGTTGCTGTTGCTGTTGCTGTTGCTGTTGCTGTTGCTGTTGCTGTTGCTGTTGCTGTTGCTGTTGCTGTTGCTGTTGCTGTTGCTGTTGCTGTTGCTGTTGCTGTTGCTGTTGCTGTTGCTGTTGCTGTTGCTGTTGCTGTTGCTGTTGCTGTTGCTGCTGCTGCTGCTGCTGCTGCTGCTGCTGCTGCTGCTGCTGCTGCTGCTGCTGCTGCTGCTGCTGCTGCTGCTGCTGCTGCTGCTGCTGCTGCTGCTTGCTGCTGCTGCTGCTGCTGCTGCTGCTGCTGCTGCTGCTGCTGCTGCTGCTGCTGCTGCTGCTGCTGCTGCTGCTGCTGCTGCTGCTGCTGCTGCTGCTGCTGCTGCTGCTGCTGCTGCTGCTGCTGCTGCTGCTGCTGCTGCTGCTGCTGCTGCTGCTGCTGCTGCTGCTGCTGCTGCTGCTGCTGCTGCTGCTGCTGCTGCTGCTGCTGCTGCTGCTGCTGCTGCTGCTGCTGCTGCTGCTGCTGCTGCTGCTGCTGCTGCTGCTGCTGCTGCTGCTGCTGCTGCTGCTGCTGCTGCTGCTGCTGCTGCTGCTGCTGCTGCTGCTGCTGCTGCTGCTGCTGCTGCTGCTGCTGCTGCTGCTGCTGCTGCTGCTGCTGCTGCTGCTGCTGCTGCTGCTGCTGCTGCTGCTGCTGCTGCTGCTGCTGCTGCTGCTGCTGCTGCTGCTGCTGCTGCTGCTGCTGCTGCTGCTGCTGCTGCTGCTGCTGCTGCTGCTGCTGCTGCTGCTGCTGCTGCTGCTGCTGCTGCTGCTGCTGCTGCTGCTGCTGCTGCTGCTGCTGCTGCTGCTGCTGCTGCTGCTGCTGCTGCTGCTGCTGCTGCTGCTGCTGCTGCTGCTGCTGCTGCTGCTGCTGCTGCTGCTGCTGCTGCTGCTGCTGCTGCTGCTGCTGCTGCTGCTGCTGCTGCTGCTGCTGCTGCTGCTGCTGCTGCTGCTGCTGCTGCTGCTGCTGCTGCTGCTGCTGCTGCTGCTGCTGCTGCTGCTGCTGCTGCTGCTGCTGCTGCTGCTGCTGCTGCTGCTGCTGCTGCTGCTGCTGCTGCTGCTGCTGCTGCTGCTGCTGCTGCTGCTGCTGCTGCTGCTGCTGCTGCTGCTGCTGCTGCTGCTGCTGCTGCTGCTGCTGCTGCTGCTGCTGCTGCTGCTGCTGCTGCTGCTGCTGCTGCTGCTGCTGCTGCTGCTGCTGCTGCTGCTGCTGCTGCTGCTGCTGCTGCTGCTGCTGCTGCTGCTGCTGCTGCTGCTGCTGCTGCTGCTGCTGCTGCTGCTGCTGCTGCTGCTGCTGCTGCTGCTGCTGCTGCTGCTGCTGCTGCTGCTGCTGCTGCTGCTGCTGCTGCTGCTGCTGCTGCTGCTGCTGCTGCTGCTGCTGCTGCTGCTGCTGCTGCTGCTGCTG